>JAWZYT010004329.1:0-105000 GCA_034508575.1 Petrolisthes manimaculis
TATCAATTATGTTTTGGTACAAGAATAGTATTTATTTATTAAGAAAAGTTAGACCATTCATTTCATCATTGATGGTATAGTCACACTAGCGTACAGAATAATAAAGATAGTGTGAATATGGAAAGAACACACTGATTCTATCCCTTCCCCCAATCCACCTGCCGCTGTATCATGAGACATAGGAATAACGCAACACGGGCTTGTGGACAAAAGGGGAAAAAATACCGTACTCCGTATCCAAATAAACCCACTATCATAACGAAGGCGAAACCGTATAAAAAATACAACGTACAAAGTTAAAAACACTTGTAAATACTTGCCGTCTCTACTATTCAAATGGAGACATCCTATATAATTTAATGTTATAAGTGTGTGTGTGTGTGTCTGTGTGTAGGAATTAAGGGGAGATAGTGTTGATAAATCTGGAGCAATTAGTTCCCTCAAGCAATTTCAAGCACCAGGCCATTACTATTTTTGTTTATCTGGTCCTGTTTCCTAGCATACTTTGAAGGAATCAACCACAGTACTAAAAGTGCAATCAACGTTAGCGGTATAGCCTATACTATTTTCTCGGCAACTTGCAGTGATTGCCGGCTGACGACGTATGCAATTTTAGACAAAGAAGTTAGCCTACATTCTTTGTTGTCTACTGGTTTTCAATTCAACCCTGAACAACGGCTAAGACTTTGTTATTAGGTTTGGCATATAGCACATCTGCAGATAAGTTTCCATATGGATTAAGCTGCCTGTGAGTAATTGTTGTTTCTCCTTTGTGACGTTTTATTGATTTCTCACAAGTCAGCATCGTCCAAGTGTTGACAGTTTCTCCTCACCTGGGGAAACATGATGTGATAAACAATATAAATACCTCATTTATACAGTAAAAATCTAGAGGTACCGGTATATTTTTATTCATCTCTAATGAATATAGGTATAAAATATTTGAGTACACATCATACCCGTCCCACCGTGTGTCTTGTTCAGGAAGTGGTAGAGTATTAAGATAACGTACACAATATTTAGCAATTCCTTGGGGTTATCTAAGCTCTAATTTTACCCAATATTGGCTATGGGCCGATGCAGATTAGTTCCTCGTGCAGTACCAATATGGCAAAATATGAAGAACATCGATTGATTTTCACGTGTCAATACAAGGAAAACCAATACAGTACCGGTACTTTATGTGCTTCCGGCTGCAATGGCCCTACGGCCTAGCTGGATGAATACCACAATATACTGGTACACATACAAACATCAATAAACCTAACTGCCCTGAAATGACAACACTTTAATTAAGAACTAGGTACGAACGTCTTTCTATTATTCACCGCCATTATTCCATACTGAAATATATGGTACAAACATAACACATATTTTCCGCGTGGACTTTAATAAATGCATAATTTCCCTGGATTTTATTTAAGAGTTATATTGGCTTACCTCTATGACCCAAGTATCTGATTACAAGTAATCATTTACGTGTTATATCGTACTTATCATGGGAGAAGCAAATTAAAATAAATTATATACATACCTAGTATAAAAAATACATATCACAACGATTTTGAGGTGAGGTTATAGTGACGGTATCATTATTGCTTACCGATATTAGTATATAGCAGTAAGTGTTGTGCAGAATGTGTAATGCTCCCAATTAGGCTTCAGTAATCCTTTTATCCGCGCTTTGTATTATAAACACCCAAAATTGACAAATTATCCTGACCTTCGATCCTCAGTGCTATTTGGAATGCATAACCCTGAAATATTCTATGCATTACAATTCTTAACCAATATGCCTTACGCCACTACTAAGGAAACATTTTAAAAGCATAAACATATCGAAAAAACACAAATTCATACATAGCCTGACAAATTGTAATATATAAAATTACGTACGTAATTTCAATGTCTTGATCGAGTCATAAAAACAATGGTGCACTCACCACTGCGGCAACTTCTTGATGAGGTAACTCAACATTAACCAATGAAAAGCATAACATTAACATGCCCAATACTGTGAAGGAATGTGTGTTCAGCTGGAAATATGCAAAAGGACTGAACCAATTTCTCATAGATACCACACAAAATAATAGAAGTAAACAACCTTGGAACAACGCAACTAGACTATTGATTTATGCCACAACGCTCACTTCCCTCTCATATTTCCCACTTTGTTACACACACAATACAGATAACAAGAAAATAAATTCCTAGACTGCAAAGTTCATTACTCTAGTCTAGTGTCAACTGAGCTACATGGACAATTATTAGCCTATAACTTTGAGTGGGTGGGGGATGCTCGTAGTCAGAATACTTACAGTTTTTCGACCCATTTCGGCAGGTCAGGGGGTACCTGCCTGATCCCACTCTTGGAACAGTCCACTATGGCACCAAGACAGCTGCACACTTTCGGGCAGGTGTCAGAACACAGGACAACTTGCAACAAGATCGCCGTTGTTATGAGCCAAAACAACCTCTTCGCCGCCATCTTCATCCAAGGACAAGATCAATCTGCCTCTTAAATCACATGATATATGGGATTCCAGGCCGATTCATACACTTCATATCCCTTTGATCTGGCTACTTAAGCAGTAGTTTGTATAATATGCCAACCAAATACGATTCTTCGGAAAATGTTCGAAAGTAAACACCAGAACACACGGTGTGAAGCGGAACGTATCCTCTCTCTCCCTCAACATTACACACACTGACTCTGATTGTGATGCTGATGTCTCACAGTCACAGAGTCACAACCCACACTCCCACAGGGCTTCCATGAGCTCAGAAAATATTACCCTAGAATCGAGCCACTTTTACCCTAAATTACTAAGTAATACCCTAAAAGTTGGCACCATCGCAACTTAGAATAATGTAATGCATTATTACATATAGATATAGTCATTTAGATCAATATATGAGACAAACTGAAACAAAATATATATGTTAAGAAAATAAACTTACGATACCTGGGTTGGGAACAGTTCTGTGTAAATATGGAAGTATGGAATTAGAGAGAGAGCAATGAGGGGTGGACAGGTCATAGGATAATGGAGGAAGATTATGAAGGGTAGGTGAGTATGGAAGTGAAAATGGGACTACGAAATAGTATAATCATGCCAACACTGACATATACATTAAATACATGGACATGGAGTAGGGCTCATCAGTCTAGAATAGGTGTAGTGGAAATCTAGTTACATGAGAGGAGCATGTGGAGAGAATGCAAGGTGAGGAGTTTGTAAAGAAGGTGTATTTCCCCACTACGAATTCATAGGTAAGGATGTAAAGTTGTGGGGCCTGGTGTGAGAGGCAGACCTCTGGTTAGAATAGATGGCAGAACAGAGTGAAAGAGTATGTGAGAAAAATGTGAGGGGCAGAGTTGGGCTTGACCGAGTAAGGAAGGAGTGTTGAAACAGAGAAAACTGGAGACATTTCTGTCGTGGCCATTCCCTTGGGGGAAGTCCCCGGAGGGAACGAGAGCTATAGATCGATAGATAATAGGGTTATGCCCAGATGTACTGGATTAAGGATAACTTGATGGGTTTGGCAAAATTGCAAAGCAATGTTAACATGTAGCCACAGTATTAATTAACTTTCGACTTTTTTGTTCATGCATTATATATTGTGTATTATTCTTAATTTTCGATAGATTTTGACATGTTTATAAAAGATGTTTTGCTTAAATTAATAAATTACCCTAAAATTGCCCCAAATTAGGCAATACCCTAAACACTTCCCTAAAGAGGGTCCGATTACCCTAGTCTAGTATATTTTACCCTAAAATAGAGGTACTGAATGGTCTCACCAGAGGTCTACTTGATGAAATTTCCACAACTTCAACATCAGAATTTCTCTATTAACCCTCAAAAATTCACTGTTAAATATCTCCTGCTGAAGATAATCGTATATTTACCATCTTTTTCAGTTTCTTTGGAGATTATCTCATATATTATTATCATAAAAGTATGTGTTATTGTCCCAAACTTATACAGTGGTTATAATGACATAAATCTAGGCTACGGTAAGCATAATACAGTATAATATTATAAGAATTAAATATGAAGGTTTAATTCATAGAGTCCTCAGTCTCCATTCTGTATGCATTCATAGCATGTTTCTCATATATTATTTTCTCTTCTAATAAGTCCATTTAGTCTTTTACCGGTACTCATTTCGAATCTAGTCTTAAACCAGTGTTCATTTCAATCCCATTTCAAATTAATTAATAAGCCAAATTTTATTAGATTTTCATATTATTTGTTAATTTCCTTAATTTACTTCAAACATTCCGTGGAAGTTTCAAATTTCCTTAAAATAAGGATTTTTTTAAATGTTGCAACACTTGAGTTTCGAACTAATATAATTTATAATAACCACTTCAACAACAATAATATATGAGAAATTTTCCAAGGAAGCAGAATTTGATGTATAAGGAACCTGACAACTACAACAAGGACATCCAGATTAGAGTATTTGCTCCTGCTGGGTGCCATGCATGGGTGGGTACCTACTGTGTGTATGTTGGCAGGACGGTGGGACTCTTATTACCGTGGGAGTGGGAGGTACTGTGGGTACTGTGTGTATGTTGGCAGGACGGTGGGACTCTTATTACCGTGGGAGTGGGAGGTACTGTGGGTACTGTGTGTATGTTGGCAGGACGGTGGGACTCTTATTACCGTGGGAGTGGGAGGTACTGTGGGTACTGTGTGTATGTTGGCAGGACGGTGGGACTCTTATTACCGTGGGAGTGGGAGGTACTGTGGGTACTGTGTGTATGTTGGCAGGACGGTGGGACTCTTATTACCGTGGGAGTGGGAGGTACTGTGGGTACTGTGTGTATGTTGGCAGGACGGTGGGACTCTTATTACCGTGGGAGGTACTGTGGGTACTGTGTGTATATTGTTGGTTGATGGGACTCTTATTACCGTGGGAGTGGGAGGTAGGCCTTACTACTATGGCCTATGGGTACTGTGTGGATGTTGTTGGTCGGTGGGACTCTTATTACCGTGGGAGTGGGATGTTATTGGTTCGTGGGAGTGGGAAGTATTGTGGGTACTGTGTAAATGTTGTTGGTTGGTGGGACTCTTATTAACATGGGAGTGGGAGGTATTGTGGGTAGGGCCTACTGTGTGAATGTTATTGGTTGGTGGGAGTGGGAGGTATTGTGGGTACTGTGCGAATGTTATTGGTTGGTGGGAGTGGGAGGTATTGTTGGTACTGTGTGAATGTTATTGGTTGGTGGGAGTGGGAGGTATTGTTGGTACTGTGTGAATGGTGTTGGTTGGTGGGAGTGGGAGGTATTGTTGGTACTGTGTGAATGGTGTTGGTTGGTGGGAATGGGAGGTACTGTGTCTGTGTGTATGTTGTTGGTTGGTGCCTAGGTGGGAGTAACACTGTGTGCCTGGGTGGTCTGGCGTTTTCTTTGATGTTTTAGTTCGTAGGGGGACTCGCTCAGATACTATACTTCATTTTCATCATCACTATTTTTAATGTTTTAAATCCCTTTGTTACCTTACCACCAATTATATCTTTATTTAATTAATAAAACAATTTCCACCTTTCCTTGTTCTCTGAAACAGTTCCTTCCAATGCTCTCAACGCTACTGTCAAACGTATATCTAATCTCACTATAAGGAACTGTACATCTATATTATTATAGAATTCAACAATGTCTCTTATAAATCGGACATTTAATGTATTTGAACCTATATATTTTAATGATAGATTTACTGAGATGAGGTAAACTGATAAATGTAAGGTAAAAAAGGATAAAATATATAAGACGTAAGATTGCTTGTCATCACCGGCTGCTGGAGTACCTTGGCCGGGCGTACTAAGGTATTGCTCCTTATTATTTTGTTTCTTGAAAGGTATTTGAAGGACTGTACATATTGTTGTAACTTTGTACATTTATTAGTGAGTGGAGATGGCTTGAGGGGTGTTTTTGAGTAGTAGTCAGCTTGAATAAGCAACGTTTTGGGTGGGGAATTTACTGTGTAAGGTTTATCTGTTTAGGTAAATTGGATAAAGGTTTCCATGCTTGTAGGGTATATATTAATTTGGTAGTTCAAGTACTCCCACCTCCAATGTTTCCACCTTTTTTCTATTCTAAATCATGAACGATTATGACCAATTATTTCGGAAATGCTTTGTTTTGCCTTTTCCCTGACCACAGACCCCCAGACTCCCCACCAATACGTATGGGGGAGAAATGGGAAGTATGTTTTTTTTTGGGGGGAGGGGGGGATAATGGTGAAACAAAGCCTTCTGAGTAAATTAAAAGTGAAAAGTAGATGTATTCACAGCAAAATAACACTAACGTAGATAAACATATGGTAAATTTACAAAAAACCTGGGTTCACTATATTGTATATATTAGTATCATTATTCACTATTTTGGACTATTCTAAGACACATACATCTATGGTGTTTATCTCAGAAATGCCTCGATTTCGAGATATGCCCCGTTTACAAACATAATTTGGAAACTAGTCTTACCTGACCTAACCTAGACCACAGCAGACTACCGGGACCTAACCTGAGCAAACTACCGGGTATAACCAGTGTAAACTATCATAAAGTGACCTGAGCAAATTTCCAGGACCTAGCCTAATGCTCATGCCTAGCCAAAAACCCAGTTATTCTGTAATAATACCAAACATATTGGTCAACTTGGAGCATATGTTTTCATCAAACCTAACTTAACATATCCAGAACCTGGGCCTAAACTAGATTACTCTGGTTGTGTACAGTAACACTATTGGATAATGAGAACAAGGATATGATATAATCATTACTGTACTTGCCTGCCAATTTTCCCAGAAAGAACAGTTTTATAGAATGTTTTTTGTGTGTCTGGTCTATTTTAATAATAATAATTATTATTATACAGATTTTTTGGTATTTATTGAAAGAATTACCGGTTGCTAGCAGTGTAGCCAGATCTGGCTAGGTCCGAGTATTTTGCCCTAGTGATTTCCTGCACTTTACCATGGTTATTTCCCGGTAGTTGCCCAGGTTAGGTCCCAGTAGTCTGATGCGGTCTAGGTTAGGTAAGGAAATTTCTTCATTTATTTTATGAGTTTTCAGAACCATGAGGGCTGTACCCAAAATATAATAAATTTACTGTATACAATATTATCATGTAGTTCTGTACTTAGCCTATATGGATTTGTTTTGTTAGGAGTACTGTAATATGGCAATGGTGTATTTGGTATTATTTTGGTGGAGGCAAGTGCTGTACTGTATTCTGTTACATACATGTAATTATATAATTTTAAGTAAGAACAATGGTTTCCATGTACAGTATCACTGAACAATATGTTTTAATAAAGCATTGTGATTTTTCACTTGTAATACTGTACAGTACCTTACTTGTAATTGCATTAATTAGTGAGTGCAGTATAATGCTGTTGTGAATCATTATTAAAGTTGCTGAGTTGTGCACAAAAGATATCTAGCCCATATTCTTTTCATTGTAACAGGGTTAAAAATGAAGATTTGGAGAGTGCTTGCTCATACCATAGGCAGAAATTCAAGGCTGTTACTGGCTGGACGTCAGAATCACTTGAGAGGAATATGTGATTCCTCTGCCATAAACTCAAATTTTCTTAAAACAAATGCTGCTGTGCTACATAAAATTGTCTCTTCAAAACCTCTTGAAGTTCAGCTTTGTTCTGGACATTCTCATATTCAACTCAGATTGCTTTGCAGGTTAGTTTTGCATGAATTCATCAATTTTATAATATTGGTGCTGTATATTGTAAGCAAAATACATAGTATTTATGCTGTGATATAAAATTGTTATTATATTGTAGCAACCATATCTGTATTTTAATACAGGACACTATTTAGAAATCCCAGTAGGCCTAACTATTAAAAATTCTGATACATTCAGGTATGGTATGGAATAGTGTGCTTGGTTTTCAACCAAGAGGCCTTGGGTTTTGTTTCCCAGGTGGAACTGGGAAGGATGGCAAGTCCCCTAACACCAATTGCCACTGTTATTAGTAGTAATAATGAGTAGGTAGTGACAGCCTCACTCAAATTGATATCTGGTCTGAGTAATTCCACACTGTAGTCCTCTTTATTACAATTCTCCTATTAGTACAGTTCTAATTTCACTGCTTAAATGACACTGTGGAATGAAAGCAGTGTGAAAATTACTGAAATTTGTGAAAGATAGTATGGGGATGTGGAAATAATGGATTAAACTAGGGCAGTGTAAAAGTTGAATGGGAGGCATTGTGAGGGGTAATAAAGACCTAGCAGATGATACTACAGTACATACAATATATATATATATAGTGAGTGATTGTGTAAAAAAGTGTGGAATGTTTTTTGCAGCAATGGATGAAGCAAAGGAACATTTTCATGATATGCAGAAGTTAAAAAGATTCACTACGAGAAGTTCATTGTTGGGACAGTTGGCAACCTAATTTTTAGTGGATATTTCTTGGAAGGGATATCAGTTATAGATACAAGACCTCTTCTTAGCCGCTACATCTGGTGACCCGGGAGCCGAACAACACATCTCGACTACCCACGGTACCCACCACACACTGGTAAGGGAGATGTGTGGGTGCAAACTACCCAGCACACATGAAAATCTTCACCTACAACAACAACTACCCACCACATCGGGGCTGCTCGGCCAGACAGCTTGAGGAACTTCAGCAGCAACAACTATTCACCACACATCTCAACTACGTATCCACCACACACTGGTGAGGGAGATGTGTTGATGTAAACAACCAAGCACCAACGCCTCTCTGCATCGCTGTTCACAGAGTTCACCTGGCCTTCGGACACCTGCCAGGCAACGGTGTCTCAGTAGTCAGAAACTGGTGCATCTGGGAGCCCTTCGTCCATCATAATCCATATGCTTCACCAGCATATATTCCTGCGTACTGCGTACGCCGAGCGTAGCTAACGCCCGTACCGCTGCTGAGTACACGTCAATGCTACTGGCACTGCAGCTCACGGTGCAGTTGACTCCACTACTGCCACACATGGCCCTATATCACGGCTCGACCTATCTACAAGACGACGACCTGCTGCCTGTAGGTCTCTCCAGAGTAGGTTGCCCCCTCTGACACAGACCAAGAATTTCTCGCTGAGGGGGGAGTATTGTGGCGGCTAGAATCAGCTACCCGCCACAAGCATCAGCCCTGTTGCCTGATGGGTTCTAATAGTGTAGCAGGCAGGAAACTTTATATGTATGTATTCCAGGTTCAATGTAAAACTTCATATACAATGTGTAACCTGTATGAATATATAGATTAAAAACCAAATCTATAGTCTCCATTCAAACCTCACTAGGAGACTAAAGTAACAGCCGCTACATCCTTGTTTGAGAGCTGAGAATTTTATTGGCTTAAAAAGAGAAGTGAATGTAAGTGTGACCCATCTCATTGAGTATTCTCTTATTTCATATTTAATCTTTCCATCCTTGACCCTGGAGCCCTCCACTCCTTCAAAAAGGGAAATTGGGTATTGATAATTTTAATGATAATGAAATTTATATGAATGTTTTAATTATTTCTGGTAATTCTTCCTCAACAGATCATCCATCATGGGTTCCCAGCATGAATTACCATTGGATACTCCACTTCTCTACCTGAAAAGTGAAGAGGCATTTGCTGGGCTGTCCTCCCGTGAACGACGTTATGCCCATCACTTGTCTCGTGCATCCTGGTGGGGCAGTTTCATTGTGGTTTGCCAGACATCACCTGAGAGTCCCAGTATTTTCAATTTAATCACCCGTCTCCTTCGATCACAGCCCATTGATACCTTAAAAGAAGTGGCACTGAGCAAGGCTGGCTTCACTGAGGATGAGTTTAAATCCCTCCTCATCTATTACTCTGGTGTTGTGTATAACTTGGGTAATTACTTGGGATTTGGAGACAGGAAATTTGTTCCAAGTGTCAGCCGTGAAAAACTGGAAACATTAATCAGGGCTTCTAAGGCAAATCTAGAGGCACCAGATGTTATGCAAGAGTATATGAACCAAGCCCTTGGACCAATGTACAATCTAGTCGAGAACAAAAGGTTTCTAGGCTTGCCTCCCAATGGCATTACTATGTACTTTACACCAAATTGTACCCAGGAGGATGCTGACATTGCCAAAGACTACATGGCTGCAAAAAACATTGAAGCCTGGAATAGTCGCTTGCTGAAGTATGAAGAGAATGGGCAGACTATTTATGACATTCGCCTGGCATCAGTTGAAAAAGAATCGTGTGAAGGACTAACTGTTGATGTAGATGAATTTCAGGGCCACAAGATTCGTGTGAGTAGAGGGGACCACTCATATTTCTTGAAAAAGATGATTGAGGAGTTGCAGTTGGCACGTGAGCATACAGCTAATGATCTTGAGGTTCAGATGCTTGACAAATATATTGAAAGTTTCTCAAAGGGGTCAGTTCAAGCTCACAAAGATGGTTCCACATTCTGGGTAAAGAATAAATCCCCAGCAGTTGAGACATATATGGGTTTCATTGAGGTGTATAGGGACCCAGTAAACCAGCGTGCAGAATTTGAGTCATTTGTAGCAGTGGTGAACAGAGAGCAATCTCGCAAATTTGATACATTGGTGGAACGAGCTGAGAAAGAATTTCTTCCTCTTCTTCCATGGGGCATTGACTTTGAGGAAGATGTGTTCATGCGGCCAGACTTTTCATCCCTCGATATCCTCACCTTTGCTTCATCGGGCCTGCCAATAGGCATTAACATCCCTAATTACAAGGATGTTAAAGAGGAACAAGGATTCAAAAATGTTAGTTTGACAAATGTGATGGCTGCCAGGACAGGGATAAAGGGTGGTCCATTTCTCTCTGAATCAGATCATGCTCTTCGAGAGAAACACGGAGCATTGGGACTGGAGATACAAGTAGGCCTTCATGAACTTCTAGGTCATGGATGTGGCAAGTTCTTACGTCGTAAAGATGATGGATCATTGAACTTTGACTATGAAAAATTGAAAAACCCTTTCACTGGAGAAAAAGTAACCTTCTATGAGAAAGGGGAAAATTACAACTCGTGCTTTACCAATCTAGCCAGTGCATATGAGGAGTGTCGTGCAGAGACAGTGGCACTTTACCTTGGTTTGGTTGATGACATCTTAGATGTGTTTAGTGTGGCACCTGACGATCGTGAAGACCTCAAATATGTGTGCTGGCTAGACATGATGTATGCAGGTCTCAGGGGCTTGGAGATGTATCAACCAAGTCAAGGTAAATGGGGCCAAGCACATTCCCAGGCACGCTATGTTATTCTACGTGTTGCCTTGGAGGCAGGACAAGGATTGGTTACTATTACCGAGACTACGGGACCAGATAGTCTCCCAGATCTTCTTCTCACCCTGGACAAAACCAAAATACACTCAGTTGGTAGAGAAGCCATGGGAGAGTTCCTCCGCAAGCTACAGATATATCGCTCAATGGGAGATGCTGAAGCTGGTCGTGCCATGTTTGAAAAGTATTCTGAGGTGCCATCTGATGGACCATACCCATTTAGTAAGTGGCATGAAATTGTGGTGAGGAAGAGACGACCACGCATGATCTTGGCAATGCCCAACACTCAACTAAGTGGTGGTGATGTGGAACTTATTTCATATCCTGAGGCAATTGACTGTGTTGCCAAGTCATGGGTGGACAGATTTTCTCCGGAAGAGTTTGAGGCAATAGAAACTGCACTTTCAGCCTTCGTCCAAGGTTGGACCAAGTAATAATATACCTCATCTGTTACTGTTGTTGACTTTGATACTTAAAATTACTATTGCCATCTTATGAGGGATGAATAATAATACTGGGTATATTTTATATATCACATAGAATCTTTAGCAAAATGAAGTTTTTATAATCTGGGCTTGCTGATGAATGCTGATCTGTTGAATTACTACTTCTGTAATTTAAGGTTGTGATTCTTAACATTTTTATTCAAAATTGCCCAAAATGAGAGTAGCTCATATAAATGTAATATTTACCAGCTACATTTAATAATATTGGCAAACTGATATCTGCAGCTGTCGAAAGGTAAATTTTAGTAATCATTCTCCAGTCTTGTTTGACACAACCTTGGTTTGGTTAAGAATCACTATTCTGAGGATAGGAAATTTTGTAATTATGAAATAATAATGTATGAAATTAAGTATGTTTTTATTATATCTTGTTACATTTTTAAGAATATTGTGGTTTTATTGTCTTTATAACAAAATATATATTTTCTGCAATCCTAATTAATTAAGTTTTGAGAAGCATAAAAGTAGTGTCCTAGACATACTGTACAGCAGTAGTAACTAAATGAGTTTTATGTTGAAAAACCTGCCAGAATGATTTCTGACATTTTTAACTTTAAACATACCGGTAGATCTCATATTATAAAATGTTACACACACTCCATACAAACATAAAATGTTACACTCCATACAATCAAAATGTTACACAAATTTGCAGTTATTTAAATGGATAGGAAAGAAAGGTAAAAAGCTTAAACTGTAGGTTTACTTTCGTTTGTTCCGCAACTGTCTTCTGACAACATTGTGGGGGCTGTCTACTACTTCTGGTGCATCCTGCTGGAAAAGAAAAAAGAAAGTTATACATAAATAAATGATACAGGATATTGAAATATAAACCTTTAGCTGTCTCCTCATGTACTTGTTGTCAAAACTAAAATGACATCTGTAAGACATCAATTCAAAATTTACTTTTACACTATCTACACATCGAAGTACATTTTCACACTGATTTTGTTATAAAACATGACAATCACATTTTTCAACACAATATGAAATATAATGTCAGTCATTTTTATGTACAAATATGGTAATTACAGGAAAAGAGTGATGAACACATGTCCTTCTGCCCATAATGCAAGACTGACTGTTGGTGGCTGAGATGGTTGTAGCCAAGTCCCTGGCTCCCATCCAGTGTTGCTAATAAAAAACTAGCTTATTAGGGACTGCGCAAATTTAAAAACTGTGCTGTCAAATGAATGCTACACCCAGTGTGCTCCAGACTTGTTGCTTGTGTTCAAAGTCTACTACACCCACAAATTACAGGTTAACACGAGTTTATTGCATAGTACTGTGTAGTATATTTATAGCTATCTATCACATATACTGTAAGAGTATACAGTCCATATAGAAGATATAGGTAGTGTTGGATGATTATGTACAGCCATGATTGAAAGTCCATGAGCAGGGGGTACAGCTCTTGTAAGTAATTCTATGGGAAAAAAAAGTGCCAAAATAACATTAACATTTTGTTGAGCTGGGAGTAACACTGCCCAGTATTGGCTATGACTTTACACCACCCCATGCTCAGACTTTCAGCCATGGCTGTACAGTATGGTACTCACTTTAACTGCTGTACATTCATAAGGTTCTAAGTGGTCAGTCTGGTAGAGTTGTCTTGTCTTCCTTTGTGCTGGTTTTTTGGAAAGTGGTTTATCCTCTTCAGTGGGCTGCAGCTGATCGTCATCAGTTGCCTTATTAGCTAAACTGTAAATACATTTGTTTGGTTAAACTTTCCATTACTTTGCATTATTTATGCTTCCAACCATATTCATTCAAATATGCATACAGTAATGGTATAAATTAATAGTTACAATACAGAATTATTTATGCTGGGGATAAGAAATTTTAGGTTATAAATACTTTAGTTTAGTTTGATGAGGTGAATGTGGCCTTTTTCATCATTTATTCTGATTATTCAGTATTCAAAAATCTAAAGACCAGAACAAAGTAATTCCCAAGGCATGGTAAACCACACATAGTCTAGCCCATGAGAGTGAGATGAATTCAAGAAGACTACCACTGGCATGAATGTATTCAAGGAGTCCAGCTCACAACAGGCATACCAACTGTTGAAACTTATATGAAAGTTATACCGGTTGTCACTCACAATATTGGTGGTAATTGGTAATTGGTAATATCAATGGTTGGTATGCTGCAACTGTCATAATATTAGCACATATCTGTGCTGTGTAGACCCAATCAGTTTATCTTACCCTACACCATTGTGTTTTGTCCCCAGCACCAAGACCAACCATACTGGACTATACCACAGTGTGAAAGAGGCTGTGTTTATATGCAAGGAAAGGCATTTTCCCCTCATTCGCACAAAATATATTTGGCCATAGTACCCCCCCCCCCCCCTGTACCACAGCTTGCAATGGTAACTTTTATCATTTATTAATATGATTTTTCAGTATTCTGGCAAACTTTTTGAGGTACTATAACTAAGCAAACAACTATATTCGATGTCAGCTGTCCGAATTATTGATATAATGGATGCTCTTCCACTTTTAAAAGAACTTGTTTGTTTTGGTGAACAATGTGCCTTGTCCAGCTGGATTCAGCTGGACCTATTCAATACTCAAATATTTTGTGTAGCTGAAGAGAACAAATAAATCATTAGATATTTTCCCTTGAAATAGTAGTTTCCATTGCTGAATGTTAAAAAACAGCTGAGGAAATTTTGCCAGGATGAGAAAAAAGTATAGTACAATTGCTTGGTTCAGTTTCACTATATACATTATGGTTTCCTCACCTGCTTTTGTTTTCCTGGTCCTTTAGATATGGATTTGGAGGTGCACTGGGCTTAGCTTTGCGAGTACTCTTGCGTGTTGTCCGAGGCACTCTTTTGGAATAGCTACTTGGCTGCCACACATCATCATTTTCAGACTCTTTTCTGCTCATTAATTTCAATGGCTGTTTAAAGATACAGTAATCACATAAGGCTATCAGTATAGTCTCATTTACTAAGTACTGAAATGTATATATTCTACTGTATATTCTTGATACAATTAGTGGGTAGTAAGTTTCTCTGATATATAGTGAAAGTGAAGCCAAAGATAAGTACTGTACCCAGTTCATCACTAGTAATAATAACCTGAGGTGGGTCCAACAAAAACATCCTGTACCTGCCAACCTATATAACAATATTTTATCAAACTTCTCTTACTTTCATCATTTATTGTATTTGTAGGTAAATACGTCTCAAAGTATTTTTTAGTTTCTATCTATCTATCTATAGCTCTGACGCCTCGCTCCCTCCGGGAACTCCCCCCAAGGGGGTGGCCACGGCAGAAGAGTCTCCATCTTTCCCTGTTCAAACACTCCCTCCTTACTTGGTCCAGCCCTCCCCTCCCCCTCACGTTTCTCTCCTTTACATACTCTTCCACTCTGTTCTGCCACCTAACTGGTGGTCTGCCTCTCACACCAGGTCCCACAACTTCACTTCCATACACCTTCTTTACAAACTCCTCACCTTGCATTCTCTCTACATGTCCAAACCACCTCAGTGTATTACGTTTCACTCTCTCAACCACTCCACACTCAATACCAGTTGCCTTTTCACTCATACCACATCTCTCTTACACACACTCATTACTTTCTCCATCCCACCTAGTAAGTCCACATGCACCTCTCAAGTAACTCATTTCCACAGCACCTATTCTCGACTGATGAGCCCTACTCCATATCCATGTCTCCGACGCATATGTCAGTGTTGGCAGGATTATACTATTTCGTAGTCCCCTTTTCACTTCCATACTCACACTTCTACCCTTCATTATCCTCCCCAGTGATCCTATGACCTGTTTACCCTTCACTGCTCTCTCCCTAATTTCTCCTTCCATACTTCCATAGAACTGTCCCCAGGTACTTAAACTCCTTCATATTTTAGTTTCACTATAAAAAAATACAAAAACCATCCAATAGTAATGATAAATTTTCAATATTACCTCATATTCGTAAGAAGGGCTGCGAGTGGTATTTCTGATGCGACGAGATGCTCTCTGGGGAACTGATGACTTTTTACTGCTGGTTGGAATCTGGAGTTGCTCTCCTTTTCCAACGTTGAACGCTCTCTTCAATGGATGAGTCAAGGCCCAGCTGTGAGGCATCCTATAAAAAGATAATGCCAGGGAAAGTCATTATCATCATCATCAATACAACATTTCCCTTTTTGCATGGGGTGGGAGGCTCATGTGTCAAGAATAAGAAAATTGATATCAGTATACAGGAGACAAGAAATATGTTAAATTGGTCACTATCACATTCACTCCTCCATTCAAGCCCATGAAATTCTTGCTACCCCTTCACAAATTCAATCAACCTTCACAACAATGATCCAATCCATGGATGTAGAGTTAATTCCACTCTTGCCTATCATATACCAGTTCTTTTGCTTGATTTATTCTTATTCCACACTTTCCTACATATTCACTCACCATATCGTACCATCTTCAATTTGGTTTTCAGCTTTTTCTCTGCCCCTCAGTCACTCTCATGCACCTTATTCACCACTCTTGTATAAATACATTCTTTCCACATGCCCATATCATCTCTCAACACTTTTTTCCACTTTCTGACCCAGTGACTTGCTCACACCACATATTTTGTAGATTTCAGTATTTCTCAGATTGTTAATTTTGGGATTCAACACAAGCTTCTCAACATATCAATCTCTACTGCTCTTACTGTTGATTTCTCATTCCACTCCAAAGTTTCACTTTCACACCTGAATGATGATACGGGTAGTAACACTCCATATAATCCTCTTACAGCCACTGTACTTAACCTTCTATTTTTACCCAGTTTTTCATTGCACCCACTATTTTTATCCAGAAATATTTAAAGATGGTAATGGTAAAAATTTTACTGATGGTAATGGTAATGGTAAAAATTTTACGGTGATGGTAATGGTAAAAATTTTACGTTGATGGTAATGGTAAAAAATTTACGTTGATGGTAATGGTAAAAATTTTACGGTGATGGTAATGGTAAAATTTTTACGGTGATGGTAATGGTAAAAATTTTACGGTGATGGTAATGGTAAAAATTTTACGGTGATGGTAATGGTAAAAAATTTACGGTGATGGTAATGGTAAAAATTTTACGGTGATGGTAATGGTAAAAATTTTACGGTGATGGTAATGGTAAAAATTTTACGGTGATGGTAATGGTAAAATGTATTTTTTTTATTAATTAATTATTCATCCCGTGTTCCCAGTCAGTAGGCCTATGCAAGAACGCTTGACAGTGAAGCTAAGGTCCGATATATTGAAAAGATAAGTGCTCTTGATGGGAATGACCCATTATAATTATAATATAGGAAAATGGTTGTCCATTGGTGGAACTGTCCGCGAGTGAGCTACCAGACACTGCATACCATGATATTTACATATATTTAGTAGAAAGTAAAAGCAAACAATTTACTGGAAAGTGACTGTTAAAAGTTGAGATACCTACTAATGTAATAATATAATAACTTGGCCGAAATGAAAAGAGCATAGTCGTCAATATTTGTTGGCTAACGTTAGCAAACAAATATTGACGACTGTGGAATCGGCCCTTATTAGAATGGTCTAATAAGTAACTGGGTAATGAAGGTAGAAAAACCGTACGCAATAACGATAATTCTTTCAATATTTACCAAATGTTATTGAATACGGTCAAGCTGCAGGGCTGCGTTGAGTTTAGCCAAAGGTGTATGTAATAACCTACTTGTGTATTATTGTGTAAGCGACCACAACAAAGCAACACGACCTTCCGACTCTACCATATTATTATTATTATACTGTAGGTATATTTATGAACTATAATGTAGTAATGTGACTTCTAGTGATACGGGTGTACTTTGTGTTGTATATAACTACATATATTTTTATATTTACGGTGAAATCTTATCCAAAATGTGCTCATCCATTCTCTGGGTTTCGTTTTTAATTAATATGGGATTGTGGGCAGTATGTAACAGTTTTAGTACTTTTTAATTAAGGTTTGTGGGTAGTATGTAACAGTTTGAGTACTTTTTAATAAGGGTCTGGGCGCCCCTTCGGCCCCACCCATTCCTTATCACCTATTCAACTGTAACCATTCCTTTTGTTTACTTCTTTCTATGTCGTTCCTGCTTGCTGTCACACACCTCTATCACTTTTTCTGGCGCTATATAACCTCTCTGTCGCAGCGCCTAGTTTCAATCAATCAATCCATCTGTTTCCTTCATACATGTACTTGTAATCCTACCAGTCTATTACCATTCATCTATACTACAGTCAATCAATCCCATTAGGCCAGTCACATATTTAGTTATCTCCATCAAAATGGGTCGTGCAGATTACAAATTGAAGTGACTAACTTTTTTTTTTTTTTCAGATAGTCCGTGCTGAAATGGCTGACATGTATTCTGGAAAGGTTATTGTAGCACCAATGGTAAGAGTTTGTACTTTGCCGTTCAGACTGATGGCAGTTGATTACGGTGCAGACTTGATTTACACAGAGGAAACCATTGACTTTAAAATGATACGGTCCATCAGAAGGGATAATGGTAAATGCTGGATGTTGATTTTTATTCCTATTGTGTTTTTTTTAATAAAGTTGGTAATGCATGATGAGAACTATTTGTGGAATCCAGAAAGGTATATGAGAATAAACTTCTGTGTGGAATAATGAGATAATGGGTGAAAAAGAAATATAGTTGAGTGAATATATTGTACAGTTTGAAAATTTTGTCTTGGAATTTTTTTGTTCAAACATAGTACAGTATATACGCCTCATATAATACTAGTGCTGTAAAGTTGTTTTTTAATAAGAATTGATACTGTTGCAGAACAAATCAGTATGGTATGTATTTGTGTTTTCCAGAGGCTCTAGGAACTGTTGACTTCATTGACAAGTCAGATGGGACTGTTTTCTTCAGGACGTGTGATAAAGAACAAAATAAAGTTGTTTTCCAGTTAGGGACAAGTAATGCACAGAGAGCCCTGCAAGTTGGAAAATTGGTGTAAGTTTTCATTGAAATACTTTTACAGTATGTGTATTCTATAGTTAATGGTCAGGAAATAAAAATCAAAGTATTGTTATTTATACTGTACAGTACTGTATATTTATTGACGAGTCACTTTTAGAGTTGTAGTATCGGTACTTTACTGATGAGTATTCTAAAGTTTAAAGCATTTCTTGTTTGGTAGGGAGCCATATGTTGCTGGATTGGATGTTAACATGGGATGCCCAAAGGAGTTCAGCATCAAGGGAGGTATGGGAGCTGCTCTTCTCACACAGCCAGAGAAGGTTTGATCATGTTTTTTTATTCAGCGAAAAAGAATGGTAAACATTATGAGATATTTTCACAGAATCCTTGTTTTCATTACACAGAAAAATGAATTATATGAAATTGTGATGTGGTAGTTGTATAGGAACAGATCATACTCATAGTGGTGACGTTATCCATTTTTGCCCTCCCTCTCTCACTCTCTTTCTTTTCTCACCTGCTCTACACTCTTTCACTTCCTTTTTCAGGTTAAGTCAATTCTAACAACTCTGGTTCAAGGTCTTAGCATTCCTGTGACTTGCAAGATACGACTTCTCCCCACACTGGAGGACACCATAAAACTTTGCAAGATAATTGAAGAATGTCAAGTTGCAGCAATAGCAATTCACGGCCGCACCAGAGTCGAACGTCCTAACCATCCTAACCATAATGATATGATCAAAGAGATAGCACAAGTCCTTACTATACCTGTTATTGCCAAGTGAGTACCGTACCTATTTTAAATTATTTATTTATATGAGGTATAGCTATACAGTATACAGTATGTTTTTTATACCAGGAAATTTTCAAAAAATATGCCAGACGTGTCTCATGTTTGATGTAGAATGCAACTAAAAGGGATTGGTGTTAGAAAGGGCACCCGTCTGTAAACTTATTAAATGTCTTCCCTGTAAATGAGAATCATAGACATAAAATTGAAATTTAGATAATGATTTTTATGTACAAATGTTGAAAAAAGTTCTTACAGTACTGTACATACTTACCGGTATCTATATTGTATTACAGGATACAACCTTATATTTATCCCTCTGCTACTGCAGTCTTGTTTTATTGACTGTGTTTTTCAAATTTAAGTACTGTACTGTACAGTACTAATATAACAGCCAAAATATTGTAACAAGTTTAAAAATTAATGTTGTAGGTTCAACTGTGTTTTGAAAGTGCATATTGCTGTATTGAGGTTTATAGCATAGAACCTAACTCATTATTTCAGTGGTGGATCTAAGGAAATATCGTGTTATGAAGATATTGACAAGTTTCGGAACGAGTGTGGAGCAGCAAGCGTTATGCTTGGACGATCTGCCATGTGGAACTGCTCCATCTTGCGCCCTGAAGGTTATTTACCCCTCGAGACAGTGGTAGGTGGTCATCACTCTTTTCAGGTGTAAATGGATTGCATTGCCTTACACATTATTTTAGTATATACTGTACTATACTGTACTGTACTTGGGATAAATTAATTGTTTGGACTCTTTATGAATATGAGTATTCAACAGTACCTTAATACTGTATTGTATCTGGATTTTTTGTGTCCATGTGATGTGCATATTAAGTTTTTCTTATATCAAGTTTGAAAGGTTGATACCTTACAAAATCGCCTGAGATTAATCAAACACAGTTCTGTACTCATTATGGGTAATATTTTCAGATAGAGACATACTTGAGGTATTGCATTCAGTATGACAACCCTTTTACATACAGCAAATATGCTGTTCAGAATATGCTCAGGGAACTTCAGGACACCATACGAGGGAAGGCTTTCCTCGAGACTCAAACACTACAGGAGATATGGTATAGTCATTTTTTACACAGTACATACTATTAAATTTTTTATTATCACATAGGTGTATCATATATATTTGCTGCCTTGGTAATTAATGTATATTTACACTGTAGTATTTCTATAGCTGTTCTCATACTAGCTACAGGGTTGAAGAAAGCACTCCCTTCTTGTTACGGTGTTGTTGCTAGAGAGAACTTTGAAGTAAACTAATACTCTGCTGCATATAAACCACAGAAGTTACAGTATACCGTACATTTTCACAGGGCACTGTTTGCCCACCATTCCCTCTAAAGTCAAGTAATTTCTCCCATTCATCTGTTATCCACACTCATTTCTTTATCACAAAACAGTCATATTTTTGGAGAAATTTTGATATCAGCTTTTGCTGCAATTAATTCAAATTACTTAATTTTTTGTTGCCATGTTGGAATTTTAAGCCATTTTATTAGCGCTCCTCTTGGGGTAATAAAATTTAAGAATCATCTTGTTAGTTTCATCACATGGCTGCTGACCACAATTATTATAAATTCAATTTTTTTAATGCTTATGTTATTGAAAATTTTCAGTGCAATATGGGGCTTGGATGATTTCTTCAAGTCTGAATTAACAAGACAGAATCAAGCTCGTAAATCAATCAACTTTGAGGTCAAGAATGGCAAGACAGCCTTACCACCCAGCGCCGACCATGTCAAGATTGAGAAACGAGAGGAGGATGGTCAAATTATTGTGGAAATGCCAATCCAGTTTATTCGTGGAAACTTTAATAATGCTGACCTTCCTAAGATGTTACTTAATGTAAGTATACTGTACTGTAATTATCTTGCCTCTAGTCATTATAAGCGTTCATTTACAAGTAATGTATTATAGTGAACAATCTCCATTATATTTTTACACTAAGGCAAACAGGCATGAGAATCCTTCTTTTTTAATTAAGGAGTGTCAGACTCTCACGACAGGGTAGGACACCTTCAGTGAAACCCACATACCCGGTCATAATATTTATTGATCTGTTCTTATTATATGCCAGGGATTTACCCTGGTTTTGCTCTTGCTGTTTTATTGGTGTAATGATTGGTAGATTTGACTTGTAAAAGACTCCCAGATTCATTATTCATTAAGATGAAAAATATTTCAGACTCACATATTCCGGAATGAACTGGATGGACCACACTACAGTCATTCAGTTGTCGACAAGTTTTTCTCTGCATCGGTTATTGTAGATGGTGTCAAATATGCCTCGACTCTCAGGTAAGATGGCAAAAGCTGCTATACAAGACATTCTTCTTAGCTCTCATATAGTGGTTGACAAACTTCTGGTACCAGTAAGCAATACTTAATTTCAGAAGGAAGCACTACTACTTTTCAGTCAGCCCATGAATATCAGCTTAATCAATTATCCAAGTCTAGTTGTGTAGGCTATGTTTCATGTGTTGTGTATGAGGCTGGTAGTCTGAGGATTGTAGAACCCTCATTTCATTAACTGTTTCTGGCTTGATATTTGCTCCTATGTTCATTATTTAGATTTTTACTTGTTTGTAGAGTAGCAGTACTGAAACCAAGGAAATATGAGATGCACTTACTGTGTATATGCTAGCTATCAGGTGTTGAATGAGTTTAGAAAGCACCTCAGTGACATACCCTTTCCAAAGACAGTTACAGTAAATAACTTAATATTTTCATCCTACCCCCATGTGGTGAGGTCAGGTGATCTCTCATGATTATTTTATCTTTACAGAAAGTGAAATTAAAAGGGGAGGCTGTGTTTGGGTGTAATTTTTTTTCCTGAAATTATGTAGGTTTTAGTTACACTACTGACTTTACCAATGGCCTTGTCTTCTACCAGGGGTTGTCAGGATTGGATGTGGCCATGAATAAATGTGAATGGAATGAAGGAGAAGGTTTGACCGATAAATTGTATATTAATGATTGTGTATTCTGGGAGTAAGGTACTTTATTGTAGTCTGTAATATGTTCTTTGATTATATACCCAATATTTGTTTGCAGGGAGAAGAGCAAACGTTATTCTGAGCAAGGAGCTGCAACAGTCTGCCTACATGCTCTCGAACTGGTGGACAAAACCTATGGCTTTTCTCCAGCTGAAGGAGCCCGCAAGTACCAACATATCCTGAATACATATGCCAATGTAAAGAGACAGAGCAATGAAAGTAACATACAAGATGTGAAGGTTGAAAAGGAAGCTGACTGGAAGAAAAGAAAAGTAGAAACAAGTAATGTAAAACAGACAAATGAAGTTAGCCAAGAGGAAAACTATAGATAATTACAAGCCAAAGGAATAAATTGTGTTGCAGATTATATAATATTATTTTTGTAAGTTATTGGACTGTTGAATAAATATGTATGATATGCAATAAATATATTAAACTGTTAATTATCTGTTGTAAAATGTAACTCCCTGAGAATTTTCTAAATGCTTTTAAGGATCTCAATATTTGGAGGCTACCCACCTTTATTTCTTTCCTATATAATATCTGCAAAAATTAATCACAGTAATGATATACTGAACTGAAGTAAGATAACCTGAACCATTTACTGTATTATGATTATTTTCCTCCTCCACTTTCAACATCACAATAACAAAACTTGTCTAGTTCAGCAACCAATTTGCTCTGACATGTAACTTCGTGTGAATTTACAGAAAATCTGACCAACCTTTGTTGTTGCTGTTGTTTATGTTCTCCTGGGGCAGAATAGCCTCCTGCCCCACAGACCCCCGGTACGCTCTGGTCGCAATGAAAAAACATATTAAAATAAAGGAGGGGCTGGCCCTATATGCCTGGGCTTGAAAATACTTGTCTCTATTTCTTCATATTTATCATATTGTAATTATTTCAATAATGTAACAATGAATGGTATCTCCAGACTCGGTTTTAGTTACTGTAAAATGGGAAGGCTGCTGACCTTATGATTAAAGTAAGACTGATTCATGAAAAAGAGTACTTTTGGCTAAATGAGAGTCTACTGGAAACTTGATACAGCACGTTTCCAAGATTTGATGATTATGAACATGTCCATGTAATGCCATCAGTGGTGTCGACTGACTTATGTTAGTGGAGCTTCAGCAACCCACATGTTTTGATGATAAATGATAGGAATATAATACTATATAATATGTTTAGCCAGTTTAGGCTTCATATCTCATTGTTGGTTCTGATGTAACATGCCTTCTTTATAAAGTGTGTATATACAGGTAGTACCAAAAGTCTTATATGGCCTGGTACGTGTGTTATGTTACAGTACAGTATTGAACTTAATTTAGAAGTATAGAACCCTCTTGGGCATAATGCCTTATTTACACTTGCTGTTTAGATACAGTTGCTGCAATATTCTTTACAACTTTCACTATTAAATATTATATGTGGGTGCATATACAAAATCGAAATATTATGTTATATCCACGTTTTATTATTATAAAAGTACGGCATACATTAGTAGGGCTACTTTGGCATTTTTAAATTTAGCGCCCCTCATGTGTACGTACACCCTCTAGTGGCAACTCCGGCAACCGTACCTCCTTCCTTACCAACACAGTGAGCGAGACGGGTATACCTGTGTGTGGATAGAAAACTTTATCCACCTAATCCGTCATCATGGTAAGACTATATCCCTATTACTATGGCTCATAATGTAGTGTGAACCCCTGGTAATAATATAAGCAGAGGAATTAATGGTCTGATTGTGTACTTTTAAGTGTTATGGCCCTGATAATAAGAGATGGTAGTCATATGGGACGATGTAAACAAACCCTCTATACTGAATTATTATTGGGGATGTTTTACTTACAAGTGTTTTCTAATATAGGTTTCATTATTTGTATTCGTAATTATATATAAAGGCTTGGGTTTTACATTTAGGCTTTTTGGCCCTGAAAATAAGAGATGGTGGTCATACGGGATTATTGGGGATGTTTTATTTACACATGCTGTCTAATATAGGTTTGGTTATTTGTACTCGTGTGTGTGTGTGTGTGTGTGTGTCGATAAATACTGAAAGAATTACCGTTATTGCGTACGGTTTTTCTACCTTTATAACCCACTTATTTAGACAATTCTAAGACTATTTGCATTTCCTCTGCAAATGGGGCATCTTGAAATTAGCCTGACCTTACCAAACCTAACCTAGATCACAAGCAGACTACCGGGACCTAACCTGGGCAAACTACCATGGTAAAGTACAGGAAATGACCGGGGCAAAATACTATGTTAAGACCTAACCGGATCTGGCAACACTAATACAAAACTGTAATTCTTTCAACAAATACCTATATACTGTTTATATACCATACATAGGTTTGGGTTTTGTATTTAATTTGAATGGATGAGAGGGGTGAATTAGTTAAGGAAGGTTTTATACACAATCTGAAATAATTCACATTGTAGTAGTTGCACATGGCAATTTTAAATAAGATATTTTGGTTATGCAGTAAGTGGCCAAATAAATTTAGCATTTTATCAGTATAGGTTTTGTATTTATTAGATTTAAGTCTGCTGCACATTAACTTTATTATAGGGAAGTATTGTAAAACAATGTAATAATTCACATGTGATGCATATTATTTATAGTTCTTTGTTATAATAGACTAAATTTTTCAGGGTCGTGTACGTACTAAGACAGTGAAGAAGGCCGCGAGGGTTATCATTGAGAAGTATTACACTCGTTTGGGTAGTGACTTCCACACCAACAAGCGCATCTGTGAAGAGATTGCCATCATCCCATCAAAGCCACTCCGCAACAAGATTGCTGGGTAAGTGATTTGTTGTCTTTGTACCATCAACTGAATTATTTAAATATTCATTGGTAGCTGACCATAATGATTTGTAATGATACTTCAAATATTGGGGGAATATGTATCGTCTAGGGTTTTGCATGTCCCATGAGGTATTTTCGCTAAATCATTGTCATGCACCATTAATTCAAGCAGTGAAGCATCAATATTAATTATTCTCTCACTTGGATTGATGCTTTGTTCACTCCTGGAAATTCCTCTTAAGGGCAGGTCAAGATATAGCAGTTAGAGCTTCACTTCCTCTCCTGGCAAAGTTTAATGGGGATTTTTCTTACCAGGATGAACTCCCTTCAATAGGGAGCCCCAAACATGCCAACAGTCATGCAAGAGAAAAAAGTTCGAGGAAGTTTCCTATTTAACTTGACTGTGGAAAGTGTGTTGTCACACTGCTCATATTTACACAATTTTATACTCATACAAAAACTAAAAAATATAAATAATCAACGAGCCTGTCCCCCAAATGACTAACCATCAAAAGGGGATTTTCACTTTACCCTGAGGATGTGTAGCATAGTGTTTAGAAGGAATTTCATTGGACGTATCTAGTGTTGGCAATTGCAGCTGACTTGATATAGTACACCTGATATATTAGACAGAAAGAATTTTAACTAGCAACCAAAGTCTGGGAGAGACTTATGAATCTATGAAAATCTTTAAGGAGTCCCAACACTGTGGTGTTGGTAGTACTTCCCTGTATATAGGTGTATTCCCTGTAGGGCTGGATACACCTACTAAAGTGTGTTTTTATTTCTTATCATTCTAACTACTTAAAATTCAAGAGTTTTAGTATAGGTCATATCATAGTTGGGGTGTGGTTTATGGCAGTAATCAGGCTTATTTCCCATAATACAGGTCCTTAAACTCACCAATTACCTGACAGTGTAAATACAATTATTTTGCTTTTCTAGTCATTACATAATGAATTTCCTATACTGGTTCCGCAATCCACTGTTCACAATTTTCATATAGTGGAAGGTACGTCAAGAATAATTTGTTATTGCAGATTTGTAACGCACTTGATGAAGCGCATCCAGCGTGGTCCTGTGCGAGGCATCTCCATCAAGTTGCAGGAGGAGGAGCGTGAGCGCAGGGACAACTATGTGCCCGAGGTCTCTGCTCTGGAGCAGGGTATCATTGAGGTTGATGCTGATACAAAGGAGATGTTGAAGATGATGGTTAGTATATTTATATGTATTGTCATAATCTTTGTACATTAATAGCTTAGTCCATGAATATAAATCTTCATAATAAAAGTTGCTAGAAGCAAACTAAAACATAAATACTTGTAATAGATACCCAGATTGGTCACCAGTACATTATGCTTTCAAATTATAGCATTGAGAAAAATGTTCAAATTGCTTATATTTTTTTTTTTTTTCTTCCTCAGGACTTTGATAAAGTGGCTGGCCTGCAGGTGACACAACCCATCCCCTCTTCCTTTAGTGGCAGGCGATAAATAAATATGTTCTGATAGTGAATTTTGGATTTTTTTAGCCATCTTTGTGGTACAAAAAATTAACAGTATACAGTACTTTTAGCATAGTCATCTACTGTATGGTATTGCCCGGGTGACTGAAGCCGCTCCCAGGCACTTGTGCCCCCTGGTGGGGGACGGAGGGATGTTGTGACTGTTTGGCTCCTATAGCTTCCTTCCTTGGGAGCTTTGGTCTATTAAACACATTATTGAAGACTGCAACAAACATAACCACATTCCCCAACAACAACATTCACTCTCTTAGGGCACTGGGAAAGCCCGGTTCAGGCTATGGCCTAACTCAGGTTCTCGGCCAGACAGCTTGAGGAACTAAAACAACAATTGTATGGTATGGAACTAATTTCTGTCTGTATACCTTGAGTTTTATGTATGACAAAAATATCAAACTATCATTTTGTATGCCTAGTTCTGGATATGGGATCAGATGATGTGCAGTGGCAGCAAAGCATCTATGAAACTTGGTAACATTTTTTATTGGGAGATACAAACCAACTGGGGAAACTGGTATATATTTTAAAGTGAAAGTTTATTTTCTCAATACTGTACTATGCCAATCTATATTTAGTGGTGGTTACAACCCATGAGGAGCCATTTGGCTTGTGTTTCTGGGCGGGTATTGGGATATTAATATTTAACCTATAATGTTAGCCCCCCACACCACTGGCAGGCACCCCACTAGTCCCATCTCTGCGACAGTTGGCAAAGTAGTGACTGGTAAAGTTGGATAGTCATGCCAGTTGCTACAAAGTAATGACATGGCTTGTTTTGCTCGTGGTCTTATATGGATGATGAATACAATAAGAATACAGCATCACAGGCCATGTAATTACACTTATCTATGGTGGCATTAGTCATACTTCAGAATCTGACTGCATAATCAACAAAGTTTGTCCCAAGCCTACATTCTACACAGAAATAACAGTATAAAAATATATGAGTTTTTAGTAATCTCTAATAATGGATGGGCACTGGGTTGTGGAGTGGAAACATTCTTGCCAGATGTGTGGTAGACCCAAATTTGTGGATAGTCATTGCACATACACTAGGGGGAGAGGAATAACATTTTCCTACAACAGTAGCTACTAAATTAATATGGCCTATCTTATATGGAATTTATATATTTGTAATGGTATGGTACAGTATTACATACAGTCCATGGTTTACAAATATTTTTAGTAACTACTGCATTTTTTCAAAGCTTCTTTATCATTTAATAATGTACAATACTCTATACTCTTAAAATTTTTCTGAATATGAAGAAAAAATTGTAGAAATGTTTTACTGAATTAGCTCATAGTAGCTCCAGGTTCCCTTGCCCCAAGTTTTCCATACATTAATAAATAATTTATGAGGCTTTAATCATTACCACTTCATTAACCGAGTACCCTCTATATAATATATAAAATCAGGTCCTTTTTTAATCTATGAATGAGGTTACTGAGACTAAATATGATACAAATTTCTTTCCTTCATCATAAAGAGGCTAGTGATAATCTTATAACACATCGTTGGCAGGGGACTCCTGCAATTTGCTCCTGACAAAGATGTAATCATCACCAAGGGAGGAGTGGAGGATGTAACCTTGCTCCTCCAGGAAATTTTGGAGAGCTTGACTGCCTTCGGGGATGTGACGGTGCTCCACACAAATCACATCGATTGTTACTCTCTCCCATGGAACTGTCTTCAGTACCTGTGGTCAACAGTAGGAAAGGTGTAGACACAAGCAAAGTCTGGTCAACATTTATAACTAATATCTCTCTTAGGTTCTATGCAGCACCCTCTGTTGTACTCTGCTATCACTGACAAAGGTTAGGATTGCAACTCTCAGCAAGTAATGCTCTAAGTAACAACATTTGCGCTCGGTATCAAGACCTGCCTGGGCCACCAATCTCACCGAGATATTTATGAGAAGATGCATTCTGTCATAGTATGTCATTCTGAGCTAGAAAAAAGAAATATATAGACCTTTTGCAGTAATAAATATGCTGTACAGGTACCTGTAGTTCGGCGCCCTCGACATCAAGTGAGAGGAAGTGAACATGTGTGGTGTTGAGAGCCAAGAGGAGGGAGTAGAGCGGGAAACACTTGACGCGGGTAAAGATTCCTCTGCGACTTCCCTCCTCCCCTACACTTGCAATATGACCCATAGTGTCACTCTGCCTGTAGGAAATGCCATTCTAGGATGAGGGTACCAAAATTGCCTGTTGCCAAGGTGCACAAAAATCTAAAAGACAAAAGTGATGATCATTATCAATACAGTACCCCATTTCTATCATTCATATCAACCTCTGGTAAAAACAATTCTTAATTCAATCTTACTTGAATGTAACCTCTCTTGGGAAGGGGCTTGGGGAGAGACAGGCCTGGACAGCATGTGCTTTCCTCCCCTTCTTCCGGAGTGACCAGAAGTTCCAGGGGTCAGGCTCCACCAAGAGGCCATGCCATCCTAGTTGTTGCTCCAGGTACAATGTGTTGCTCAAGCTCTCTCCATCATATGCTCCAGCTTCCACGAATACACCTCCTCTCTGAGCAAAAGGCAAATATTGTACAGTACGGTACACTATAATGATTACAGTACAGAATACAGCAAAATATTGTACTAATTGTCATAACTGGTACTTTATTTTAGGTCTGAAAATAAAATAACCTACTTTGCCTTTCAAAATCTCTTCAACTTTTTGGCTTTGTCCATTTTGTGAGAAGTCTGTGATGTTCGGATTGTTGAGTTGGTAAGGTCCCTTGTGTGGTGTGAGGAGATGAAGCTGCTTAATATAAGTGACCAGGTCAGGGTGGTGCTGAGGGGCGCCTGCCAAGTCATGGTCTCCCAGTTCGTGTATCAAAGGATCAGCCCATTTCTGCCTAGCCAATCCTGAAACATGCCCTTCAGTTTACATTGCCCTTTACCAAAACATATAGTTATTTATTCTTACAGATTAATATTACAAAGATAAGCTGAATTGTTATATTAATCTTATTCCACAAAATCAAAGGAGAGAACAGCAAATTATTTACCTTTGGCATTGAGGAAGAAGAGTAATGATATGAGGGTTAAGATGGTGGCTAGAAGGATGGAGAGGGGCGCAGCTCGCGGCAGTCGACCAGGCCTTGCACACCACCACCACCATTCACTCCACCTACCCATGCCCACCTGCAAGTGAGCATCAACTGTATCATCAGCCTTACCTTGTTATGTTTACCTGTACCTACAGTATTCAGTGCATTTGTCTGGATCATGGTTATGGCAGAGGTGGTCTTTTCTGGTTATGATAGATAAATCTTTCCTGTCTAAGAGTGAGGAGCCATTTATACAGTCTCTCATAGCTATGACTGTGGCAAGATTTCAAAGAGTATGGAATTATTATTTCTTAGCAAGGGTTATAATATGGCTATGGATGAGGGGCTGTCATATGACTGGATGGGAGGCTCATGGCTGATGGAGTCATATACAGGTATACTGGTATATATATACTGTATATATATATATATATGAAATAGAGGGTCTCATATGGATATGGATAAGGGGTCTAGTGCAAATCAATATTTTCACTGTACATCTGAGAAGTATATCTTATAAGAGGAAGTTACTTCACTTGCTCTTACAGACACAGTAGCCTGTAGTCTAATAGTGTGCCTATGGGATAATTTTATCTTGTAACTCAGTCTTCTTTGTGTGTAAGGTTGGCTTTTTCAGTAGAACTGAAGGGTTAACAACAATGAGCTTCAATCACTTCTTAAAGTTTCCCCGTTGTTTAACCAAACCTGATATTCATTAACATCCGTACCCCGCGGGAGTAAGTAGCACATTATACTTGTTGCCGCACACGGTCATTGCTTTTAATGACTAGATTTTACATAACTGCAGCATGCTATTTATGCAATAGTAGGCAAATCATTACAAGTTGATATTATTGATAGTTATATAATGATTAAACAGAAGGTACAAGTTTATAAGACAAATGTACTTCAAGGATTTTGATACACGTAATCTCAAGATTCTTCTGCAAACCTCTGTAATCTGTAGACTATTCTCAGGTGGAATTAGTTTATCTTCTCTGTATATGTAATAATTTCTTTATAATAATAAATTTTATATCATTTGTGTACTCACCAATACTTCAACTCTGATGGTTTCAAAGTTACATAATTGCAAGTGTCAAAAATCGCTCCATCGAAGAAAATATAATCAAGAGTTGAAGTTTGACACCTCCCTCTCTTGGTGTTCCAGCTCTCTGTTTACCTGTGGCTCACCTGGCCAAGGGAAAGGCAACTCGCTGCTGCTGGAAACACTGAGGGCGAGAACTAACTGCATTAACCGGGAATTGCGACCTTACGGAAGGAGTACATAAGAAGTTGGCAGGGGTCACGGGGTCGCGTGCCTTGAGGGTGAAATGGCCTTCACTTTATAATATTATATTAATCTTTAGTTTGGGTTGAAAATGTACTATTGATTCTCTTCATAAACAATATTTTAGTGGATGATACATGGTCTATTATAGAAACTTATGTTTTTATACTTTTCATCCCTGACAATATCTTGAGGTTGTCTTTCCAAAGCTCCGCTGAGAACATGAGAAGGAAATGAATCATTGCATATATTATTTCTCTAATAGCCAGAATTTCTTCTCTAGATTACTATACAAACAACAAATTGAATTAACTCAGATCATTAAAAATAACTATCGAAAAAGAAAAAAAATGTCACGAATCCTGAAGTAGGAAATGAACTAGATTACATTTATTTCTTTAATAGCCTTATTCTTCTCTCCAACATGATGAACAAATAACAGAAGGATTAAACAAAGAAAATACAAAATAATAACAAGCATCTAAACCTTAAAATACGCCCAAATAATGGTATAAAAGGATAAAATTAAAGAGTATTCCTGAATTTGCTGGCTAGCCATGGTACCTCACCAGTGGTGCCAAGTATCATAAAAAGATTCCTGGACATGGAGGATTAAAGGTACAAATGGGAAATTATATATAGAATGTTCAAGAGGAAGTGGGAAATTTTTAACTAGACGAAATAATCAAGAAGATGGTTTATTTGTGACTATTATTTTCAAAAGTAAACAGGAAATTTCTTAGGTAAAAAGGAAAATTCATTCTGATGTTGAAGATGAGGAAATTTCGCCCAGCAGACCAGTGGCAACATTGTACTTCACCTTAGAAATGTCAACATCAGCAAGCAGAAAAGACGAGGTGCACTATTTATCTTTTTCTCGTGTGAACCACCAACCTGTCGAGCCTGAATCACACTGAGACCCTTGGGAGAAACTGGAGGGGTGAGTTTAATGTGAAAGTAATAAATATGAAGGGCTGGAACGGGTGAAATAGGAGGTAAATTATGTATGTTTTGATCAAGGATACTCTACTGCTGATTTTTCCCCTTCACTTGTGTCGTACGTAGAAGTTGTTCTAATTATGTCTGAGTCAATTATATGGATGCCAGGGGTTTATAATTGACCTAGACACTAGCTTTGATACTTGATTGGTAACCTTTGATGACTGATGTTTAAAGAGATGGAGCATTAAGTTGAAGTGTTCTGAGGCTTTTTACTTCCTTATATTGGATGTATTGGTCCATTAAAAAAAAAAAGACTTAAGTTATATAATTATGCAGTTGGTAAAATTAGAGAAGTATTCTGTTCACTGTATTGGGTATTATTACAGAATAACTGGGTTTTTGGCTAGGCTTGAGCAGTATTGCCACATTAGGCTAGGTCCTGGAAATTTGCCCCAGTCACTTTATGATAGTTTACACTGGTTATACCCGGTAGTTTGCCCAGGTTATGTCCTGGTAGTCTGCTGTGGCCTAGGTTAGGTTAGGTCAGACTAGTTTCCAAGTTATGTTTGTAAACGGGGCATTTCCGAGAGAAACACCATAGATGAAAAGTGTCTTAGAATGGTCCAAAATCGTGGATAATTATTCTAAGATATACAATATAGCGAACCCAGGTTTTCTGTAAATTTACCCTATATTGTATATTTTAGTATCATTACCCACTTTTGGACCATTCTAAGACACTTTTCATGTAACTTATAGTGTTTCAAAATGCCCCGATTTACAAATATAATTTGGAAATTAGTCTGACCTGACCTAACCTAGATCACAGCAGACTACCGGGACCCAACCTAGGCAAACTACCGGGATATAACTATCATAAAGTGACTGGGGCAAATTCCCTGGACCTAGCCAGATGTGGTAACGCTGTACGGCCCTAGCCAAGAATGGAGCACTTCTCTTCTAATACAGTTAATATATGTGTGTGATATGGTATGTTATTAGTAAACAGGAGACTGAAGTTGGTGTTATTAAATTACTGTACTTCTTTGAGGAAAAGTTTTCATTGTCACTCAATTCCTATTACAGTATTTACTTAACTTACTTGTTTACTTGTTTGGAAGATATTCTAAACCCTGCTCCACCAGCAGAAGGTGCTCCGCAGGGCCTGCCGCAATATTATTAAACACTATAATGGCAGAATAGAGTGGAAGAGTATATAAAGGAGAGAAACATGAGGGATAGATGAGGGCTGGACCAAGTAAGGAGGGAGTGTTGGAGCAGGGAAAACTGGAGACACTTCTGCCATGGCCACCTACTTGGGGGAGTTCTCGGAAGAAGCAAGGCATCAGAGCTATAGATACTGTAGATAGATGGATAATCACTTCTAATGCTCATATCATCCATGGCATAATACTCAGCGAATAGATGTGTTTTCAATCTTTTTCTAAAAATTTACTCCACTATTCACTACTTTGGACATTAGTTAAAAACCTTTTTAAAAGTTCTTTAAGAATTCTTGTTACATGCAAGGAAATATGCATCACAGGTATCATTTCTCAAATCTTAGCATTATCATAACTAGGGTACTTGGCCGTATCTCTGCCAATGCCAGGATATCGTATTTAAGAATGCAAATATAGTAACAAAATGCCTTATCATTGAAGAAGTTAAATAGTACTACCCTGAATATTTAGGATGATCACTAATAATGGGAGTAAATATTTCAGATTGATGGTTAAGAATAAGGAACTGTCATGATGGAGTTAAGTCACAGCCTAACACTCAATGAAGAGGCGCTCAGCCAACTTCCTCCCTCAAAACGACCAATATTTGTGTTTGAGTGGTTGAGGTTTCTTGACAAGGTCCTGGAAGCAGCACATAAGGTTAGTTAAAATTTATGCTTTGGTGATATGCTAAATGAGGTGGACTTCTTACAATTGAATATATTCCCAATGCTACTTAATAAAGATACTATATGGATGAAATAAAGTGAATGATTAAAGTGCCTCTGTTCAAAATATGTATATATAAATGTAAAAAAAAATTAATTTTAGTGTAAAAGACTGAAGTATGAATATGGTACAGACATATTTTTTTGTTGTATGAACTGCACTATCTTCTTGGTATAATTATGTTTGTCCATAACCTGGTGCTGTACATACATATTACAGTCGGATATCAAAGGATGCCAGAAGCAGTTAGTGGCTCAGCTGGTGGGCCAAATGAACGAATCTCCTGGACCACCAACGCGTAAACTTGTAGCGCGCTGCTTAGCAACTCTCTTCAGTGTGGGCGACACTTTCTTGCTTTTTGACACTATTAACAAGTGTAATGATGTTCTTAAGAATAAAGACGACTCTCCGAGCTTCCTCCCAACAAGATTGTAAGCTTTATTATGTTTATGTGGAACATACTCCAATTATGTTTAATTGATAGTTAAATACCATATGTAATTGAACATTTTAGTAGCCATTCTGTATAAGTTATTACAGTAGAATTTAATACAATGTTGTTTTCACTGTACTTTTCATGTATCATTTTATCACCAGGGCTGCTGTTACCTGTATAGGGGCAATGTATGAAAAGCTCGGACGGATGATGGGAAGATCCTATGAAGAAACTGTGCAAATCCTAGTCAAAGTACTGAGAAATTCTGAATCACAGCTGAGGATTGATATCATGATTACACTGGAAAAAATAACTGCTGGCATGGGATCGGCAGCAGGAAATGTCCACAAAGATATATACAAGGCCGCCAAGATGGGACTGACTGACCGAGCACTGCCTGTCAGGTGTGCTGCTGCCCTGGTAAGTCTTTCATAGCTTCTTCGTCATTGCTTACGACATTTTTCTTGTAGGTCATTGTGTGTTAAAAAAAGGAGGAATTAAATACCCACATCAACACCCCATTTTCCTTTTCATGATAGGCTCTAGGTCCAGGAATGGGGAGGAAAAACAAAAAGATGAGAGAGAGAGTATGTTCAGTGAAATGTGCCCCAAACATTTATACATTTTCCTGCATCAGTGACTGAATGCTTTTGTATATCAAGTTAGATAATAAAGAACTAAAATCAGGCAAATCAGTACCATATGTTATACTTTGAGAATGTGGTTATTACATGTGAAGAGGGACTAAGAGGCTATTTTACTAGTGTTGTAAAAAGCATATACATTTGTTTTCCACAGTGTCTGATGGAAATGACGAAGCATGCACCATTCCTCTACACAACAGAAATTGAAAATCTATCCCAATTGTGTTACCGAGCATTTGACAACAGCAATTATGATGTCCGTTGTACTGTTGCCAAGCTTTTGGGGACTACGCTGGCCACTACTCAAAACCCACCAAAGGATTATGCTAAAGGTGAAATATTTAAAATATTACAGTGTGTGTTTTGATAATAGCAGGTTTATATCTTGTTGATTTGTTATCTTGGTCTTATTTTTTTATATAATATAAGTTATATATAGTAGACATGCATATATGTGAAAGTTTCATGTGAGACCAATAAGTTCTGATCCTTATATTATAACCATGTTCAGTATAGTGTTCATTCAATAGGATATGCAGTTGGAGAAGATGTGATGAGGGATAACAAGCTTTGAAAGTAAAATAATTAAAGGAGGGTAGTTGGGGAGCTGACAGTGATTGATGTATGATGAAAAACACTTCAATAATTATACTGTATATATCACTATGTAGGTAGCAGCAAAGGTGGGATAGTAAGACTGATGTCCCTGGATGAAGCCTTGACGGTCCTGCTGACGGGGTTCTTACGTGGTGGTACGAGTTTCCTCAAGGGCACAGGGGAGATGATTAAAGGTTCCTCTTCAGTCTCACGAGAGATTAGGGTTGGCATCACTCAGGTCAGTATGTGATACCTTTATGATTTTTGAGAGAGAGAGAGAGAGCTGCGTCACATATACAGTAGTACTCTACTATATTACTTCTTTCCAATTATTAAAGAGTATCATGTGTATAATCCTTTTATATATTGGTTGATCGTACTATGTATGCTACTAAGTCGTACATGTTTCTTTTACCATTAGGGCAGACTAACCATCTGCTTATATAAGATGATATATTTCTTCTACTATTGATTGTTTTTCCAGGCCTATGTGGTATTTGTGCAAGAACTAGGAGCACTCTGGTTGGAGCGGAATGTGTCTACTCTTTTGGCACATTTAATGGAGGTTGTTGCTAGTCCTAAAGCCACCACTTCCCATGTAGATGCAGTGTACTCCCGCAAGTGTGTCAGCTTCATCCTTAGGTCTACACTGGGACGGATGATTGGAGAGAAAGCACAGGCTGCTGCTTGCAAGGAGATAACTCAGTTGATAATAAAACACATGAATACTGTGGGTATGTATTTATTACACTATTGTTTACAGTAATCAGGTAAAACAGTATTCCATGCAAGCCTTAAAAAGATACTGCATTGCATAATACTCACCCACAATTGTTTGAGTGTTAACTGATTATATATCTTGCAGACATAAGTGGGGAAGGAAACAAAGATGGAGGTGAGGGAGGTCAGCATGTACTGGTGTGTCTCCTGCAGGAACTGGGTTGTCTCATTGAGTCACTCAGTACCACTTCAGCTACGATCATCCTCGATACACACCTCAGTAAGTAGTTTTAGTTTGGTATATCCAGAGGTGGTATTGTAAAGGTCTGAATTTACCAACCAGGAGATAAGAAACACTCAGTCATGCTTATTGTTAATATCAGTTGTGTCAATTTCCGTAACCTGAAAAAAATTGCTGCCATACAAATACTTGATCTCATTTAAGGGAAAATATTGAAGAAAATGTAAACTCATGTCATCATGTATGCTATATTTACAGACCTAGTGGATGCTGTGGTAGCAGTATTGCTGCATCCCAACAGTGCAGCCCGGGTTAGTGGTGCTTGGTGCTTGCGCTGCATCTGTCTTGCTCTGCCATCACAGCTGCACCCACTCATCACTCGCTGCTGTGACCGCCTTGATGCTCTCAAATCTTCACCAGAAGCTATTGCTGGTTACAGGTACAGAAAAGTGGAAACTTGAATCTACATAAAGTGGACTCTGTTGTTATCTGTTATGTATTCTGTGATAATGATGAGTGCAAAGGTGTGTGAATGAGAGTGTGAGCTATCCTTTCTTTCTGATTCATAGTATGTAAAAAATGCCAAGGTTTGACTGTTGTAAACCTAATCTCAACTACTATTTGTTTTACAGTTCTGTTCTGTCTGCATTGATTGGATGTGTACACAAAACTCCACTGGGTATTCCTCACATGCGAGGAAAGGTGCTATTCAACATTGCAGAGGAGTTACTTCGATCAGCCAGTCAGAATTCCCGGCTCTCACTTCACAGAACTCAAGCAGGATGGCTGATCATAGGCTCTATCATGACACTTGGTAGGACACTCAACACTTTCTGTCCAACTGATAGCCTAATGGATTTAGATGTCTTGGCAGAGGAGTTATTATTTTTCCGTCCTATTTATCCCATGGTGGGTTTTCTATAGAAGAGAATGAAGCATCAAAAAGTAATTGAGTGATTTAATTTTACAATTGTGTGTTATGTTACAGGTGTTGGTGTGGTGAGAGGTCTTCTTCCACGAATGTTGTTATTGTGGAAAAACTCCTTCCCAAGATCTAGTAAAGAAATAGAAAGCGAGAAGGCAAGAGGAGATGCTTTTACATGGCAGGTAAATTCCAATCATCATAATGGAAGCTGTATAAAATATTTATTGTCAGAGCTGTGTGATGCAGTGATTTCTATCTAAGTAATTGGGATTAAACTTTGGTAACAAGCACATGTATCTTGTGACTAATGGAATTGGGATATTGTAATTATATAGACCTGATAGACAGGAAAAAAGTTACTGCTATAATGAATGTTCTTAACTAGCCAGTAAGACATGTCGGTATACAATAAATGCATATAAGCCTACATCCTAATATATTCAGGTATAGTAATAATAGATTACCCTTTTTTCTCAGGTGACTTTGGAGGGGAGAGCAGGAGCCCTTGCTTCCATGCACAGCTTTTTACTACATTGTTCTGATCTAGCTGCTGAAGACACTGTTCGCAGACTCCTCCTGCCTATTGAAGCTGCCCTATTGATGCTCTCCAGGTACACTATGTAATACCAATACTGGTATATCAACATTTAGGATTGACAAGAAACCATATGTCAATAGTTTCTTTATATTCCTTCTCTTGACTTAAACTTGAAGCCCTATTGTAAAACCCAACCACAGACCACAAGTTGATAATGAACATAAAGTTGATGTTTCAGAGATGATAATGTAATTTATTGTTTGCACATCTTTAGATCATAAACTGAAATATTGCCTATATTTTTATGTTCCTTGTAAGAATTTATGCAAGGCAAGTTTGAGGCTATAGACTTGAATGAAATACCACTGCTTTATGTGAACTATATTTGTAACTTGTTAGTTTACACTCTGTCTACTTGCAGCATTACGCACATCGTGAAGCAGTATGGGCAGCATCTTAAAGCAGCCACAGCCATGGTCAGACTCCGCCTCTACCAGGTTCTCTCCCTCCTCCCTCCACAGTCATTTGAAAGTAAGTTTCTTTTCTTTACTATCATAAAACAGGGAAGCTAATGAATGGAGTGTATATTTGTTATTGAGAGTAGGAAATGAAACTGGTCGTTGTGAGAATGAAGGGGGAGTTGTACCAGAGAATTAGAGGAGAAACATTAATTCCACTATGAATGATAGTGTTTCATAGCTCCTTACCAGTTTACTTTTTTTTCAGGTCACTACACAAGCATTCTAAAGTTGTTGGTGAGCGAGTTCACTCTGGCCGAGAGTGGTGCCAACACTACCACTTCTCTGCTACGTACTATGTGTCATGCTGACGATTCTGTCATTTTGGGCACCTGGCTCCAACACACTCACCATAAAGCCATAGAAGATCAGGTAGTGTTTATTGTTATAAAAACTTAAGAATTTTCCGAATGCTGCTCACTACAGTATTACAAGTCTTACAGTATCTTAGTGAATTAGGCTCATTAACTCTGTGGTCTCTTTCATGAACTCTCCAATAAAATGTAGCTTGGGTGGAAGTCACCTCACAGTGCAGTATACCAGTTTGCTCATATCCATAGGTGGCTCATGAAGAAAGAAAAGGCATATTAAACTTTCACATAGAAAGCTCTATAAAATGTACTTTGTCATATAAGTGAATGCCATTTTTGTCCTTTCAGCTTCAGGCCAACAGTGCAAGTGGCTCTGGTGCCCTGGAACATGACCCAACCTTCTTGTACCGACCCCTGCCTGAAGGAGAGACCATCCCAGGTCCTCTGCCTCTGGGTGTAGCTGTCATTGATGCTTCCGTTGTTCTCTTTGGTCAGATGTTCCCATTGGTAGCAAACAAGCACAGATTAAAGGTAAAAAAATGCAAATTTATATATATATTTTTTATGCACATATGGTATAAAATATTTATTGCCTTTTATGAAGAAACTAAATTTTTGTCACTAATTATTATATTTGGTTTTTATAACATGTATTTATGATATGTTCTTTACTTATGTATAATGAAATAATATAGATTCCTTATTTCTTTATTGCTAACAATGCCTTTCATCAAATCTTTGTAACCACTCAAAAATATTAAATTTTTATTTTATATTTCTCCAGATGTTGAATTTATTTGGGGACATGATCCGAGCATCAAAGAGCCAGCGCCAAGAGGCAGTTCAAATGAACATCTTCACAGCAGTTCTCAGTGCTCTTAAAGTTCTCAGTGATAATAAGACATCCTTTGGTCAGGATGATGTAAAGAAAGCTGCAACTACACTACTTCTGGTAAGTGTAGAAAAGGTTATTTATAGAGTTACTGTTTCTGGTTCTATATTGCCATGATATTTATGCCTATAAAAATCTTCATTGAATTATATGGACATGGTATTTCTTATTTCTTAGGGAGGACTGACCCATCCCAACTCTACACTGCGATGTGCATCAGGTGAAGCCATTGGGAGAATGGCTCAGGTTGTTGGAGACCCTCGCTTTGTTGCAGAAATGGCTCAGAACAGCTTTGATAAACTGAAAAGTGCACGTGATGCAGTGAGTCGTACTGGTCACTCTCTCACCCTCGGCTGCCTCCACCGTTATGTTGGTGGTATGGGTTCTGGCCACCACCTCAGCACATCCATCAGCATCCTCCTTGCTCTTGCCAAGGACACTACCTCTCCTCTTGTCCAGGTCTCATTTTATTCTGTGATAGAATTATTTATGTATGACTGTATTGTATATATAATTTATATTTATTTCTCTGTGCAATGCAATATGAATTTTTTTTTAAGGATAATTGGGGGCATGTTGAACAAAAATAGTAAGATATCAGTACTAGGTAGGCCCTATGCAATTTATGTTTACAGCATATGTTTGGCATAGGACTGTTTAAACTACTACATGCACTATCTTAAAGATTACACCAGTATCCATAATTATTTTGTTTTTCAGGTTTGGGCTCTTCATGCTCTGTCCTTAATTGGTGATTCTGGTGGCCCAATGTTACGTTCATATGTGGAGCCTTCAGTGAGCCTGTTACTAGAACTGCTGCTGACAGTGCCACTCCACACACCACACGTCCACCAGTGTATAGCCAAGTGCCTCCAGTCTCTTATCACTACTGTTGGACCAGAACTGCAAGGTTTGTCACTCATGGTAGTCATAGATACTCTTCAGAAATTAGTGAACAGTCATAGGTACAAAATTAATATAAATTCATAAGTTTGCTTAGAAATACATAAGTTTTGTTATAGTACTACTGTGATATTGTTGAAGGACTCCTCATGATATTATTGTGTTGATCGCCTATCCAGATTTCTACTAAAGGACACCTATCAGATTATATTTCTCATATATTTGTCTTGAAATCTTGAAAGTTATGTGTAGTACGTAATAGTCTGGACTAGTGCAGCAGATATTCATTTAAAGCTATTAGATAAAGTTGTCAGAAGTGGTATCGGTAATTTTCTATTTCCTAATAACAGAAATTATGATCTAAAACATCAATGTAAAATTTCATCTTTATCGATGTTTTATATTTTAATGAGCGTCACCCATTTCCTGATATCATACCGGAAAATTATGTACTGGTTAGGAATATCAGGCGGGTTGAGAGAATGCATTCTCATAGTGTTAACAGAAGTGATGTAACACCTCACAGTTTCAGAAATAATTCATTCCCAAAACATCTTTACTCTGGAAGAATCTTAAGATTGAGGTGTTTCATCCTAATCCTGACTTGAATGCTTTCAAAAGGAAGTGTAATAAAACTCAATAACATTTTAATTTATATTAAATAGAAATTTATATTTTTCATAAGTTGTTTTCACGTACTGGTACTCTTTGTGTGCTTTATTTGTGAAATTCAGCATTGTTGTTATAGATTCTTTTATTTCTGTTCAACCAGAGAGATCACTGTTTTTTTCCCTTTTCTAATGTACTCCATTGTGCCATGAGAGCTCGGTTACTTGAGTGAATGACTTTTGTTTGTCTTATGGCTACTTTGGGTACAAAATTAATAGTAATTATAATAATTACTATCAATATGTCATATATTACTTTTTTCTCTGAATTTGTATTGCATAGGACTCATGTTAATGAAAATTATCAGAATGTAACCGTAATACTTTTTGTGGGTTAGGAAGCAACAGCAGTGTGGTGATGGTGAGATGGTCACTGCTGTGTGGGTGTGGGCTGGTGCAGGAACATCCTGACCCACTGGTTCAAGCTGAGGCTATAGCATGTCTCCAGCAGATGCACATGTTTGCACCCAGACATGTCAATCTTTCCACACTTGTTCCCATGCTAGTGGTAAGTATATGCTGTGCTTATAGATAATTTTGCCTTATTTATGAATTTTCTTTAAGTCAAATGAAATACTAAGAACTCTGGTACTTCACTCCTTTTGAATAATACTGTACTATAATAAGCAAAGTATGCTAACATTTCTACTATTATGGGAGATTTCTCAGGGTACGGAAGCACATGATGAGTATCATATACTTAATATTAATTTTGTCATTGTGTACAACAGAGGAAGTTGAGCTGTGACCACTTGTTGCTGCGCCGTGCTGCTGTATCTTGCCTCAGACAACTGTCACAGAGAGAAGCCTGGCAGGTGTGTCAGCACGCCCTTGCTCTTGCCCAGCCCAGTGAAGAACATGAACAAGGTAAAGGGTACTTAATTATGTTTTGGAGAGGATAGCCTGAGGAATGTGGCAGGACTGAATCATCATCATTTGTGGGTTTATGGTTTATGTTCAGCATATTGGTAATGGTTGTTGTTGTTGAACTTCCTCAAGCTGTGTGGCTGAGCAGCCCCGAGCCCGTGAGGAAGGCCATGGTGTGAACTGGGCTTTCCCTCAGTGTCCTCAGAGAGTGTATGTTGTGTTGTTGGCGAGTGTGGTTGTGTGCATTGCAGTCTTACATAGTGCATTTAATAGAATAAGGTGCTTTGTTGCATCCTGGACAGGCATCCACAATGGCTCAATCCGGCTTTTTCTTAAGGGCTGGGTGGTGGCCACATCGCAGCCTGGCCAGGTGGACTCTGTCCTCATGGGGAAGGTAGGATTCAAATGGGTGGATGTCAGGAGATCATGCAAGCAGCTGAGTGTTGTTCTTGAGTGTTTGGATGGATTGGTGAGTGATTTGAGTATTGATATGTTTCTGGAGACTGGCTTGGAGTGGGCAGGATGAAAAAGATGATAGTATTTGTGTATGGTATCGAGTACTGAGTGTTGTTTTGATGTTCCTTGACATGTGTGGGTGATCTGCCATGTTGTATGATGGGTGGTGTGGGTTTGTGGAGGCTGCAGTAAGTGTTTGTGTGCCTCACATTATCAAGGTGGTTCTTGATCTTGAGGACTTTGGTTTCTTGGTGTAAGTGTTCTGTAGGTGTGGTAGCTGTGGAGCCTGTGATTAACTTTAGGGTTTTGTTCTGTGTGGTCTGAATAGTGTTGATATGAGTCTCAGTAAGGCTTGAGGCTCTGGCAGGACTAGCTTAATCTATCACTGATCATATATATACTGTTTGTACACTGTGGTTGTGGTTTCTTTGTTGTGTCCAAATGTTGTGCTGGCAAGTGATCTGAGGTCATTAAGTCTTTGCATGCATTTGTTTTTTTATGGTTGAGATATGTTGTTTGAATGACATAGTTGTGTTGTATATTATGCCAAGTGTTTTAGATGTATGTGTGTGTTGTTTATGGTGGGGTGTAATATGTAGTGGTGTTCAGCATTCTAGTTAGTGAGAAGGGTGACAGTGGACTTGGTGGGTGCTATTTTAAGTCTGTGGTGAACCAGGGATTAAGTGTGTTGAAGTAGGGTTGGATGATGTGAGTGGCTGTGTCTGCATTTTTGTGTGTACATGTGAGTGTTATGTCGTATGCATAGGAAGCTGCATGTATATTTGGTGCCTAAGGTGTTGGTAGGTGATGTATGTATAAATTGGTAATGGTAATAATACTCAGTGTTGGTATGACTGATATAGAATGATTAATTTTCTTTCAGGGTTAAGTATGACGGAGACAGGACTTCCTGGGTTATTGTTTGGGCTGCTGGACACAGAGACTGACTGTGTGTTGGTGAGACATGTACACCACACCCTAACCTCCATGTTGCAGGCACTGGCTACATCACACCTCAACATGTGGCTCACACTCTGCCAGGAAGTTTTGACCAGCACTACAGGTAAAATACAAATATTGTCGTGTGGGTGGCCAGAATTTTTCTGTGTATTACCATCAGTAGCATATAGCAAACCATTAGAGGATCTAAAATGTGCTTCTCAATACTTCTTAAGTCCTGGGTATCTTCTGCATCAACAAAATTGAAAAGGGTATATCTTTTTAATTTAGAGATAATTTTTTTTAAGATAAGGTAAAGTTGCTTATGCATAAGAAATTTCCCTAGTCTTCAGTAATCAGAAATATAAACTAACTTTGGTATGAATTAGAAAATCAAGTTACAATTATATGCAAATATTTTAAAGAGTGGTGAGGGAACTAATTTGATAAGTGATTCAGAAAGTGTTAGAAAGGCTCCTTATATTATGTTGTTTCAGAGAGTGGTGGTAATGAGAATCCTGGAGGTGAAGCAGGAGAGGAGGGTGCAGATGATGACATGGCTGTGATACATGCTGGGGGCGAACCAGACCCTCACCCAAGCATTCCACCTCGCTGGACCACCCGCGTCTTTGCTGCTCAGTGCATTGCCAAGATCACACATGAGTGCCAAAACAACACTGCTCATTTTGATCTAGCGCTTGCTAGGGAATTGCAGACAGCAAAGTTGAAGGGTATAGTTCAGGTGTTGCTTTTATCAGCTAATTACAAAGTTTTATATAGATTACAGTACTATAATACCAAACTGTGCAGGAATCCTTGGGAGTTATAGTAGAATATTTATATTTTTTTTTGTCAGAATACAGTACTGTACTAAATATTTGTGTGTTTAACATTGTAAGTGACCGAAACATTTTGAAACCCCTCCTATAAATTCTTGGAGAAACTATGCATATGGGCATTGTGTTACAGGAGACTACCTGGTGTTGCATTTGAGTGAGCTGGTGAGGATGGGCTTTATGGCGGCCACCAGTGACAGTGATCAGCTTCGCCTTGAGGGTCTCCACATCCTGCATATCATCATTGACAAGTTTGCCCATGCTCCAGAGCCAGAGTTTCCAGGACACGTTATCCTGGAGCAGTACCAAGCACAGGTAAGTAATACAACAGAGTTCATTTCTATATCATTGCTATTTCTCACTGATTATAATGGGTACAGTGAAGAATGCAGAATAGGAATGACAGTAAGAAATCTTCATCCCTAGTAACAGTAACTCATTTGTTATTTATTATATAGGTTGGCGCTGCACTCCGACCAGCCTTCGCCCCTGACACAGCCTCCCATGTCACAGCTCGAGCATGTGAAGTCTGCAGTGCTTGGATCTGTTCAGGTGGGAATGTTGGTGCCAGTTCTCAGGTATACAGTCAGCTAACGGCCTTTGTATTGGCAAGATTGTTTCGATAATGGGAAGTTGGAGCACTCCTTGAGCAATGTAGTGTGATACTTAGATGGAAATTAAGCTATTAATGCCTGATTGTCCAGACCAGCTTAGATATTTGGTACTAAAAATTTGATGTTTGCATTTATAAATTTAAGAAATATATCTGCAGCTGATGATGCTGATGATCCACAGCCAATATCAGTTAAGTATATTGCATCTGATTGATTGATGCTTAATTTCTATTCATTTGGGTGGTAAGCTTTCACCAAGCACAGTTATTAGCCTTTACAATGTCAACTGTGGATCTATACCATTAATGAAAGGAAAACTGATTATAGTTAATGTTCTTTACATATAATGTGACAGGTGTTGCGAGAGACTTGAATGATCTGCGTCGTGTGCACCAGCTATTAGTATCATCATTGGCCAAGCTCAACAAGGGCAACACCAAAGGGCTGTACAATGAGAGTGCTGCCACACTGGAGAAATTGGCCATATTGAAAGCTTGGGCAGAGGTAAGAAATACCAATAGAGGAGCCTGTATTGATGATAAGTTGCCACTACTTCTTCGATTTGCTTACATTCTGGCCATCGGTATTAATTAATTTTCAGTGCTTCCAGCATAAACAGACTATTCATTTTCAAAACTTGTGTAATAGATTAAGATTATCAGATGCCATCATGGGCTAGAATATATATCTGAATTTTTTTTCTATAACTGTGCCACATTTTCTTACAGACAGTAATGTGTTCTTTACTTCTTAGGTGTATGCTGTTGCACTAAATGGAATCAGTGGAGGTGAAAGGACTGAAGAGGATGCTGTTGAAGATGACAGACCAGAATCCGAAGCTTCTTTGCAACCTTCCGAGGAGAGTTTATTAAGCTTAGTTCAACCAGAGCTGGTAGCTTTATCTAAGTCTTGGCTGGCTGCCCTCAAAGATAATGCTTTACTCTCCTTGCCACCCGGTATGTTAAATTAAGTACACCATTCAAGAAACATTGAGTTAAGGTGTATTTGGGAAGAAAGAAGATGAAAGGATGGTAATATATCAGTAAACAAGGCTTAAGTTGCTTATTTTCTTAGAGAGTACATATGAGTGTTGTAGCTAAGAAAAACACTTCCTTATTTCAGAGTTTTCTAGTCAGCTGCCTCATGATGGAGGAGCTTTCTACTCCACTGAGAGTGTAGAGACTGTGCGACCCTACTACCGTAGTGCCTGGCCGCCTCTCCTCTACGCTGCTGCCCTCTGGCTCAGCTCGGGTGGCTTTGATCAGGTTGTTGAGGATAACAATGAAGGAGATGCCAGTCCAAAGCAGGTTGTAGTGTCGTCCTCTGCATCTTCTCCAGCTCCTAAGACTCCAGAAGATTTGAATACTGATCGTTTCTATCTTCTATTAGGTGGGTGGTAGTTCTTCATGATGTTCATTTTGAGGATTTACCAATGTACCTTACTTATAACCTGTCAGATTCACACTAATGCTAATCTTATTCTAGTGCCAGACTACTATGGTAACATAGCTATATTCAATTGGTAACTGATAATTAAGGATACTAGAACAACATGGACATTCAGTGAGCATTTAAATCTCTTGTGTTATCCTATAAATGGGAGGTGGCCGAGTGGTTAGTGTTCTGGACTCATAATATATTGGTCAGGAGATTGATTCCTCTCGGGTGAGGGCCTGAGAATATTTACTCTTCCGATTTGAGTTTCAGGCACTAACTATAAGGATACCAAATGTTGTAAAACATCCTAGCTGGTACGGTAACAGCTGCAGTATTTGGGAATTACCCTCACTTCCCTGCCTCTGTGGCTGGGTACCAGTTCGGAATTCGTGACAAATGTATGTGTGTGTGAGTAGCAGTTGATCTGGGCCATGGTCACGGGCTTGATGAGCCTATATTCAGTGTCGGAACATATATATAAAAAAAAAAAAAATCAATGTTACTGATTGATACTTTAATTCTTTAGGGATATGCTTAGAATGGCTGTGCAGCCCTGTGCACAGTGATGACCCAGACCGCAGTGTGGTGTGTCTCCATTCCTTAGAAATATTGTTGGCTACCCCTTGGCCTGTCAGAATAGTTGGTCCAAACTCTAGCTTAGCAACTGAAATAGCCACAGTAATGCACAGGTATGTATGATTGTAAGTACTGAACAAGAAATTATTCATCAACCTTATATCATCAAGAAGCCATTTATTAAAGATATAGTCCATATAGTTCATTATGATTGATACATTTCTCATCAATACACTGGTTCCTATTCCTTTATTTATACAATATGTGCAAAATATCATGCTTCATTTTTAATTTAGAGATGTTTGACCCCAACAGACAGGTGCTCAGTTCAGACTACACAGATGTGCACCAGTCAGCAGTGACAGTTGTTACTTTGGTTAGCAAGGCAGCACAGCAAGCCTTAGACCAAGAAAAGAGGAAAAAGAAGAAGCATAAAGGTAATGCCACTGTTTTATTATATTTTGGTATAAATTGCATCCCTCACAGGAGTAGGCTTGAGTGGCTGGGCATGTTTTTTTTTTCTTCATTTACTGGGTACTTGAAATTGTTATAGCATGTTATTTTAATGATACACTTTACCTTACAGAAGAAATGCCTGCCAACCAGGAGTGTGAGGGGAGTGAGGCTGACTTGCTTGGTGAAGGAAAAGAATCTGGAGAAATCAATACAGCTCAGTCTCTTGTATTCACTTCTCTACAGGTAAATAATTGTTGTAGCACACATCAACATTGTGCTGTAGGCATCAGATACGAGGCTTATCATCATGTTTTATAACATCTTTACACAGGCAATTTATATGTATGAGATACTAACTGAATTTGAAGAACATCATGCAGAGAACAACTCTGAAATTATTGTTCTTCTTTGATGGTAAATTGTTTGTCATTAGTTCAAGTATAGTATGAAAGATATGCATCATTGTGTGGGAGTTTAAGGTACTTCTTCAAATAGGAAGAATCATCTGATGATTGTCAGAAAACTGCAAGAAATCTTCTGACTCTATTTGGGGTTAATACTTGTACAGGTGTGCTTGTGTGTATTGGTGAGACACAAACCAAGACTTGCACCCCAAGTAGTGGCATCAGCTCCTTCCCTTCTCTCACCTCCTCGCCAGCATGCCACCCCTCAACAGCTGGACAATCTTCTATCTTCTACGATCTCACTTCTCACTGCATTGCCCAACTTGTGCTCTCCAGCAGGTATGTAGCTACTTACTATCTTGCCAGCCAGTGTACCTTCATACTGTACCTTGGTCATAAATTATAAGAAATGTTGCTTGTTGGTAAAGAAAAATTGAAATATAATGAAACAACTTTATGATTATTTTCTTTGAGAATGTGGTATCTTCACCATACCAATATTATTCTTGTTAGTTAATTTTTTGTTTTTATACTTTTCATATTTAGTAGTTTGTTTTTATTTTATTTATAGAACACCCAAGTAGGTGCTTTTATATTCGTAGCAGTGCAATAAGAAGTTAAAGTAGGTATTTATGGGCAAACATCTTCACCACTTCCACTTAAATACACCACCAGTACTGTACTAAGTGAAGTTTTTGTATACCATGCCAGGAGGAGTTGCCATCCTGCCCACTGTGCTGTACCTACTGACGGGTGTGCTAAAGGAGTGTGGGAGGCCATATGAGAGTGAGGGTGAGGATGGAAGCCAGGCCCTTATGACAGTGGTCCTTGACGCCCTTGCCACCTTAGCACAGCACCCCTACGCTACTGACCCACGCTCTACAAATCAATGGTGCAATCTCCTCCAGTCAGCACTTGCTAACATCATAGACCTCAGTAAAACATGTAAGTTATGTGGTATAAAGAGTGTCATACAGGCAGGTTTTCATAATTCTTTAGGAAATTTAATGCTCTTTAGCTCTGACACCTCCCTTCAAAAAGGTGGCCACATATGAAGAGTTCCAGTTTTACCTCTTCTTACACTTCCTTCTCACTCAATAAAGCCTTTCTCTAATGAATACTGTTAATAGAGGAGTTCCATCTTTTAACTCCTGACAAACCTTATTCAAGTAGAAGCATCTGTTACTCAAAGATCTAACCATGTAAGTATGAATGACATGTATTTTGCTTACAGGTGATGATGATGGTGTAAGAGATGAAGTGGTTGTGTTACGGGGAGTGGCCCAGCTGGTTCTGCACGCACCTCCTACCGTCACTCGACCACATAACCTCCACTACCCCTCCATAAACCTCTTTAAATTGGCCACTCAACACCACAATCTCAATGTTAGTAGTCTGTACCAAGCATGTCCAATGTAGAAGAGAAAGTTATCATGACTAGGGTATTATGTTCATAAGGAAGTGCAAGGTCTGGCCTTGTAGCATCAATATATTAAGAAAATTTGTCATTAGAATGGAAATCAATACCGTACCTATTTGTGTTAGTGTTCACTGGAACTACTCAAGATATTATCATAACAGTGAAGAACTTATAGATCAGCTAATATTTTGCTTTCAGGTACGCATCCAGTGTATTCAAACGTTGGAGTCCATATTCAGCCACAGTGACAGTGAGATATCAACAGCGTACATCCAAGCCCTGGCTCCTCGTATCCTACAGCTGCTGCACCAGACTCCCTCCAGTGTTGATTCTGCGGAACAGTACACACTCCTTACAGAGAGCATCTCTGCCATGGAACTCCTCTTGCCTCGCACACTGCCACACCACAGTCTGTGTCCCATTATAATATCATGCTATAATGTTGCCTCTCACACTTAGCCAAATTTTATTCATATGAATACATGTGGATTGACACCTTGTTTCCTCACAGGATTTTCCCTGTCACTGATTTCTCATGTGATATTAGAAGTTTTCCTGGTTAATATTGTGTGATGTATGACCTCATTTCAGATAAAAGTAGTTACAAGTATTTATGAAGTTGTCATGCTTAGCTGTTGGTATCCTGGAAAGTCAATGCAGTTATTGATTTGCTCTGATGTTGACAGGGGTAGAGTTGGTGACTGTGGTGGTTGGTGTATTGGTGGGATGGCTACAGGACACCAACCGGCTGAGCAGTGTCTCCCAGCACACCCGCCAGCTACACCAATATGCTCTGGCCAGACTACAGAAGATTGGTCCCCAGTACCCTCAGGTCTGTATGGTCGTGTCTTTAGTGATAAACTATGCATATATTTTGTGGTTGAGTTTTCCATGCAATTAAAGAAAATGGAACTTTGGAGGGTGAGGAATGCTCATTTGAGGGTGCAGTTAGTTTGTGCTGAACTGAGGTAAAGAATGGGAATTTCAAGAATATGATTCACCATTATTGTGGTACATGACCCGTAAAGAGTTGGATGCACTGTCGGGATATTTTTAGTGTTTTGTGCATATACTGTACAGTAGTTACTGTATGGTTAATGTGGATGTATTTTCAGGAGTTCCGAAGTGTGCTGAGTAACAAAGCTGACCTGCGAGTGAAGTTGGAGAGTGCACTGAAAGGGCAGCAAAAAGCCAAGAGCAAGGTGGACTCGTCAATGCCCAACCTTGTCCACCAACCAACGATTAAGTTAAAGACGGATTTCTCTAATTTTGCCTCTAAATCTTAAAGGAAGTTCAATGTTATCTTGAATGTTACAAATTTATTCTTGAAGCTAATATATGTTTTTGCATGAGTGAAGATCTAAAGTCATAACATTCTTTATTCATGTTCTAATATTGTGTATCAATAAAATAAAACCCTTGGATGTTAAAATATAGATGTCAAGATCATTATTTGTGAAATTATTGTTGAATATAATTATATATTAATACTTTTAAATATTTTATTTTATTTATGGACTTGAAGTAAATTGTCTGTGCTAAAACAACCTGTGTAAATTTATGCGGTATACCATATTGCCAATAATGATGTTATTTATTCCTCTAATTAAGGGTGTGCAGAGGAAATTTCCAACACATGTTATGTAAGATATATTTAGCTTTTTTTAATTTCTACCTCCACTATATTATTTTAAAAGCATTTGCCCCAGATTCTAGGTTAAATGTGCATGATATTTAAATGAAAAACATTGAAATTTTATCTGAAATGTGGATTCTGGAATAAACTAAGATTCTGAAAAATCTGTGAAAGGAACATTCCAAGAAATGAAATTTTATTACCGGTATTTCAGTTTGAAGCTTTGCTTTATAATGATGATAGTTTTAAGGCATTATTAATTCATATATTTGTGCTATATCTTCATATGCTAGCATGTCCTGTACAGAATAAACTTAATACAATAGGCTGCTGTAGGGGGTAGGATATTGTTGGCAAATTGCAAGCTACTTGGATTTGTAATTCATAATCACAGCTACTTCATTCTAAATGTGCTAAGAAATGGATTACCTTGGAATATTTTGTTTTTCTGGTACAGTTTGTTGGAACAAGTTGCTTTTAATTTATCAACAAAGTCTTGCCCGTACCATACCAGGTTTCAAATTGCTGATGTAGAGAGCAATACCACTAGGTGAGAAACAGTTGGCAGCATGAAATTCCTTCAAAGTGTAAAATTATGCAAAATGCAGAGAAGGTGATTTGTTTATATTCTATCATGACCCAGATTGATCATATACCATGAAGAAATACCAAAAAACTCTCTATTGTATGTTTTCATTAATTGGTTTTAGAAGTATCACTACATTGGTATTATGTATATAAACTTGATATGAATTTATGCTGTTGGCTGTTTAAGTCCGTAAGTGATGATAGTATTGTAGTCAGTGGAGTGCAGGATATTTTTTGTGCATTTGATAATACCATCAAGAATACTGTTCTTGATAAGCAAAGCTAGAGCTCTGACACATGTCTTCCCGTACACTCTATAAGCAAGACTAATGTACAATAGACAACATTTGTATTACTCTGTGTAAAGGGCAGTGAAATGTATGTTATTTCCTCAGCAGAAAAAGTTAATAGCGCAAGGTACTGTATTATACTAGCAACGGTATAAGTCCAATCATTGCTCATGTACCTCTGGCATTTGATAAATAGGTTTCCTTTGGAAGGTAAGTTGGAGGTGATCTGTTTTTGATCACAGTTTGGAGAATCACTCTATGTTGATTCAGATTAAGTGTCAATTTTCAAGGTCCCAGGATAGGGTAACATGAGATACAACAGGACTATTGGTGCCATTAGTAGCGAGTACAGTATGCTTGTATTAGTAGCTTAGTAAGTAGATAAGCAAATATATAATTCAACCAAAGATATAGGACTTATGTACAGTATATAAAATTATGGAACTTATAATATTGTATATTATATGTGTTGACCAATATGAGATCATTGTTGATCGCACTTGAAAAACTCGACATAAATAATTGTTAGAAAGTACATAAATCTGCAGGCTGTTATTATATAATGTTTTTTCAGTACTGTTATTTATATGAACTATCTGCACCATCTGTACATGAGTATGCACTAAGGAAATTATAAATGGCATGGGAGAAATTTATAATCATCAACATGAGAATTGTAGACAAATCAAGGCCACTAAACTGTATATTCATTCTTTACTTGTTGCCACATCAGAATACAAACCCAGTACTGTAAGTTTTGGATCTCCAGATGTCACTATGATGCTGTGCTTTTCTTATTACAGTATATATTTTCTTCCTTTTAATTTAGTTTATTTATGTAAATTTTATTGCTCTTATATGTTTCCAGCCTTACGAGGGGCCAGGCCCAGTGGGGTATAGGCAAATTGTACTTTCTCTATCTCTCTTTAAACAGTCAGCTGCAGTACTGTACTTGGTTTATGTAAGAGTTTAAAGGGTAAAAATTTATTTTAATTAGGATAATTGTTATGTATAACTTCTTTCACTTTTTGTTTCAGATTTCTTTGACAGTTGCAGATTCAGGGGGATAAGATAAGTAATTTTTTTTTTTTTTTTTTAATGCAATAACTTGCATCTTTAACCTGACAGTGTTGGAGTGTACTGTACTGGTGTCAGTTTACACAGTGTCATATTTTCCCCATTATAATTGTATTTGAAATGGTGCTCCAATTGTTGCTGTTACAGAGAAAGTTGTGTGTTTAACAGATTTTTAGATAGCATAATGCTGTAATAATTCTTGTTGGTACTGTACCATAATTGTGATCACTGCTGCACTGCCACCAAGGGTAAAGGATGTGACACTACAGTAGATAACTCATTACTTTTATCTGAATTTTTTTTATTGTGCAGGAACTCTACTCTTACAGAGACAGGAGAAAATGCATTAATAGACCAAATTATAGGCATAAATTTGTTGTATTATATAAAAATGAATGTATTGTACAGTAATATATATATATATATTGGGACACAGGCTCTGAAGGAAAATATGATTATATGGCTATTTTTGTAAATGGTACAGGGTAAAATAACATAATGTTTGGCAGTACCCAGAGGAAATAATTGCTATGAAAGGTTGGAAGTCTATCTATCTATAGCTCCGACATCTCGTTCCCTCCAGGAACTCCCGCCAAGGGGGTGACCACGGCAGAAGGGTTTCCAGTTTTCCCTGTTCCAGCACTCCTTCCTCACTTGCTCCATCCCCCCTACCCACCTCACACTTCTCTCTCTCACATACTCTTCCACTCTGTTCTGCCATCTAACCGGTGGTCTGCCTCTTGCACCAGGTCCCACAACTTCATAATCATATACAAACTCCACACCTTGCATTCTCTCCACATGTCCAAACCACCTCTCAACCACTCCACATTCAATACCAATTACCTTCTCACTTATACCACATCTCTCATACACACTCATTACTACCCCCATCCCACCTAGTAAGTTCACATGCTCCTCTCAGATAACTTATTTCCACAGCACCTATTCTAGACTGGTGAACCCTACTCCATGTCCATGTCTTCGACGCATATGTCAGCGTTGGCAGGATTATACTATTTCTCATTCTCTTTTTCACTTCCATACTCACACTTCTACCCTTTATTATCCTCCCCAGTGATCCTATGACCTACCTGCCCCTCACTGCTCTCTCCCTGATTTCTCTCGTGAGTGGATATGAGGAAGTGAAAGAAATGTGGAAGAGGGATTTTGAGCGGTTGATGAATGGGGGGATGGGAGGGGAGGCGGTGGTGACATGTATGGTGATGAAGGCAGGTGGTAGACAACAGGATGTACAGTCAGGGCCAAAACAGAAGTAATTGACTTTGCTACACCCTATAGAGTGGCTGTGCCAACTGGGACAGAATGTGAGATACCTTTAGAGGGTGAGAGGATGGAGGAGGTGAGGGAGTTCAAGTATCTGAGAACAGTTTTGTGCAAACATGGAAGTATGCATTATTATTCTTTAATCCCTGTGGTTACAACAGGTTTCTCTCAGTTGCAGAACATATATGTGCAGTGCAGTGTACTGCTGTTGTGGGAGTAAGATTTTGGAAGCTAGTGATTCCGGAAAATGTTTATTTTTTTGTTTTTTTAATAATATTATATACCAGGCCTGCATGTTCATGCTGGAGCATAATTTGTTATAATCAGTAGCCTCATACAGGTACTTGCCTATTTTTTTTATCAACCTTATCCAGACAGTCATTAATAAGTTAAATTATTGATACAATTAATGGAATTTTCCAAACCTTATCCAGTACATGTAAGTCTTTATTATAGCTATAAAATGCTCAGATTATTCCAACAATAAGTTACCTTAGTACATGTATAGCAAAATCAGAAGTTAAGATTGTCTCTTGTTGAACACTAATCAATATTGTACACTGCTGTACAGTATAAATTGTGAGGACTCCTCAATTACGTGGATATTTCACTTGGAATTAAGCTGTGCACCCTCATTGAATTTCAGTAATAATCTGTGACTGATTGGTTAGATCCTCCTGCAGTAATATATAAATGTGTTGCTGTGTATTTTACAAGGATGCTTTTTCATATCTGAATTTAAAAAAATTTGTCAGTACTGTACTGTATACTGTACGGTACTCTATACTGAATTAATTTTTTCAAGAATATGTAAATGATTTAATATTACTAAAGCAATAAATATATAATTAGTTAGCACATTCTTCACCATTCCCATTTTACAAGATAGTAATTGTATTTCTGTACTGTGTTTGGCCTTGCAAATACGTGTAAAACCATCATAAGTTTGATGGAGTGGGTCTGCATTTGTTGAATGTAGGTGATCCATTATTGTATAGCATTTGAGGGCCACTGTATTCTTACTACCACCTTGACTCTATATACAGTACATAACCACTTGAGTGCACACTAAAAAGAGTTTATGAATGGAACTGCCCACAGATGTAAAAATTGAAGCCAGTGTCCCCTTCTTGTGATATAAAACATTCAGTCTGCTGGCTAGATTTTAGTGCTTAAAAGTCATTCTATTTATGCAGCCCTTATTTTCAGTCCACTACAGAACTGGACTTACAGAAGTTGAGACTCACTCCAAAATTTTGTTAAGAAAGAACTGGAATGATACTGGAAATTGTCATTATCATTTGGTAATCAAACAGATTTTGTTATTTTTCAAGGTAGAGTATTCATGTTTTGCTTTCAATTAAAGGGAAAATAATTACTGTATATTGTGCTTAGTGTCCCTCCTTTCTGTTGCCTCCCTTGTGGTATGAGGTGTATCTGACTTAGCACATACTTAATTTTACATGAACTCGCTGTTTAAAATGATCTTAAAGGAAGTTGGTGTGTTGTGATGTTAGGGCAGTAAGCACATAGGCTGCTGGTGCAATGGCCGTGGTGAGGCCAGTGAATGAGAAGACAGACATTAACACCCACCATATCCACTCTGGAGAGGGAGGGGTAATGTGACAGATCAGAGTGGTCAGAGGCAGTGGCAACCAACCTACAATATACACTATCCCAAGTGTTGTTATTGCCACTGCCTGCCGTATATCTGTCTGGGTTACTCTCCTAGCCTTGGCTCTGGCTGTTTGCATGTTCAAGATCCCAGGTGTGCTAAAGAAAGGGAGTGAGTTCACAGCTCCCCTCGAATCTGAACATTGTACACTCACACTGGCTGTGGTAGGAGGAATCAGAGGAGGCAAGGGAGCTGTCTGAGTTGGAGTGGGTGGCAGGACCCGACATTCAATGACGGGGGGGCTGATCTCATTCTCATCCTCACCAGTCTGGCTGCTCTGACTTCGGGAGTTGAGACCACTGCAGAAGGCACTATGTGTCTGCTGAAACATAATCACCTGTTAGATTATCCATATACATTTATTTTAAAATATGGTATGTTTCCAGTAAAAAATAAAGCAATTTGCTGAAAAAAGTTTTCGATAATCCAAAAGTCTTAAGTTTGTTTTTCCTGTTAGGTAACCCAGCAACTGTAGTGGAGTATAGGTGTACCAGCACAGTATGTAATGGCTTGCAGCCAGGGCAATATGAATATTATAATGTTATACAGTTACCCTGATATGTGACTGTAGTGGTCCAATATAAACTCCACCGAGTGTGAAGGTATCATCATCCAGGGTTTGACAGGACGGTGAGGATGAAGAACAGTGTATAATTCCACTCTCATTTGATGCCTTAACCACCTGTGAATGTCCTCTTCCCAGATGAGCATCTTGTGTTGCTAAGTTTTGTGGAGAGACCCCGAGTAGAAATGGCACTGTCCACTGAGTACTCGAACTGAGAGCTTCCTGTGTCACAATCAGGAAATAATCATCCTTTTTAATATAATTCCAATAATAATTAATTTATTAAATTATTATGATGCTGTTTGTCTCTTATAATGAATCTACTGCCTCTTTTTATAAGGTTACCAACACTTCCTACCTGAATTGAATTTTGAGGCTGAGGAGAGAACCAGTCTGTGGGAGCAGCATGAAGGTGAGTAAAAACTGAGTCCTTTATTCCATCTTCACCAATCACTGAAGTGCCAGGCCCACTCATACGTTTTACATGTAGAGCCACTTGTCTCTCTCTCAAGGTAGCAAATCTCGTGTGGATCCACAACCATCCTAACATAGAAGCATAATGTAAGCAAAAGAGAAGCATCGATCGATACATACAACTATAATGGCATTCAATCAAAAGTAGAGCTTCGCAAAAGTCAAATAAACTCTACGGACGTACCAACCCATTTAAGTACCTAATTATGACCGAGAGCTTCAGTGATTGACTCCTGTTGTGACTAAATTAATATACAGTGACGAACTTACCAACGGGGAGGCAGAGGAGGAAGTGAGCAGGCAGCAGGTAAAGCAAGGGCAATAGGAAATCGCGTCGAGTGTTGAAGTGATGATCGGTGGCCGAGCAGGTGAGTTGCAGAAGTGAATGTGGGTGTCCTACCGTCGCCACCACCACACCCACTACACCTCCACACGCCCATGTTATACCTACCTCCAACATGAAAAGGGTATGATGATATTTATTGTAAGCCTGCCCTGGTATCTGTGTGTATAGTATGTGTGTTTTATTTATTTTACTTGTTTATTTTTATATCTATGTATTTATTCGTGTATGTATTTATTCGTGTATATATCTTGCCAACGTGTCCTTTGCTTTATAATTCCAGCTGCCAATCAATCATTGCCAAAGCAATTATTAAACTATCCATCGACAAATTCAAGAGTCAAAGTAGCATATTACATCATACCGCTGGGAGGATTATTACACATCTGATAACAGAAAATTACAAATTAATTCCTTACCGGCGAGTGTGCGAGCGAGGTGAGGTGTGATGAGTCCAGTCAGCGGTCTAGTCAGCACTCCATATCGTTCATAGCTCAGCATTGCCACACCCAAGCCCTGAGCCGCCCACGCACACACCCATGCCCCCCAGCCAACAGTGCACACCCAGCTTGCCAACTCCTGTTAGAACCCGTGTCGTTGTTTTAGTATAACAATAATAAAAATACTAATAGTAATAATGATAAAAATGTCTAAACTACTGAGCTCTGGGCATCTGAGAAATGTTTCAGAATTAAAGGATAGAAATGATCGAAGTACAGTACTGCAAATTGTATGGAATGAAGGGAAACGTTTGCCCCGTATACTTTTTCACGATTTATATTCGAATGACAGCCAGCTACTTTCTGATGATAAAATGGGATATCGATCTGTCTCTGGGTCATCATTCAATGCTACACCAGCCATTCACTGGAAGGAGAGGTGGAAGTGTGTGTGTGTTTTGCAAGACATAGTATTTACCTTTATAGAGTGGGCATATGGAAAGGATACAGAGGTAAATGTGACGACGAGAGCAAGGATTGAAAGTAAAGAAGGTCGAGATTCAGCAGAAGTCATTGGAGGGGAGGTTAATTATTCGTGTGTTTTGGAATGTTTACAAGATACGCGACATGGTTAAAAAGCGGTCAGGGTGGGGATGGGCTCGAATGCCTGGAGGTCTTCCTTTCTCTTGTGGCCACCTCTATTGATGATCGATGAGGCGTCTGGCAATAGGAGGAGAGATATCCCTCAGCTGGTAGATAGATAGTTTTTCCTCCGGCACCAGCGAGGATTATAGACCTAACGACGAGATGGTGAATGGGAGACAGGAAGGAAGGGAGAAATCTATACACGTGCGGCTTTCCCCATCTCTGACTGTGGACGCCTCATTTGATATTAATGAAACACTTCAACCATCCATTCTGCTACACTTTTTTGTCGTCTGTAGGGCGAGCTTTCCATATCCTTAAAGGAACGTATGTACAGTTAGTATATTTCTTAATGGGGCATTTGTACTGTCGAGCTATACATTCAAGAAAATTTCTTTTCCTTCGTGCCCATGCTGTCCCTTCTCGTTGTCACCTTCTCCTTTATCCTTGGGTCGTCTTCTTTCCTTTTCTTTAATCCACCTTCTAGGATTATTGTACAATACTGGGTATCCATATGGTGAGGTGTAATAGGACATGAGTATGTATATGATAAAGAAATATATGTACATAATAATTATATAGTGAGGGGAAACTTATCCAGTATTCAGAGGATTAATTGATTGTACACTATATTGAAAAAGGCTTTTATTAGCATTGGTGTGATTATGTAACTGCCTAAAATGTCTCATTGTATATACCAGTATCATAATGGTTGATATTAAATTCATGGGAAAAATGCATAAATGTAGGCCCCCTAAGGAAAGTAGTATTGGGTTGCCGATGCAGCGATGTAAGCAATTCCCTTTCGGTCCCGAGCCATTCACTTTCAGAAATGGCAATGCTATGTAACAGCAGGGGAAATTGCCTTTACATTCTTACACTCTCACCTGTTGCACGAATTTGAAGAAGAGGGATGTCAGCAGTACAGGTGTCACTACCCAGACGTGTATCAGACCCGCGGCTGTGTGAGATCGAAGGAGGACTTTCATTGAGACTGTGGTGCTACTGCTGATCCTATGACTGTCCAGGGTAGAGCACAGCATTTTAACATTTACCACAGTGCCACACAGCAGTGTTACCAGCCCAGCAGAAAAGCATACCCACAGCATGATACTTCCTTCCACGTGGAAAGACTTGCCCTCCACATCAGAGGGCGTCAGAGGTGATGATGGCATTGATGTGAAGTCACTGTCTGAATTCATCATGTACGAAATTTGTAAGACCTGATGTTTGTTATAAGGATTGAGTTAGGAGAGTTTCTTGGATGATTATTCACTAGATGTTTTAATTACCACGTCTATGTGATAAACGCACATATCTTATTTACCATGGCCAAGGAATTCATGTTATTTTCTATGTTTCAGTTACGAAGAGTTAAGCTACTTATGAATTTACACGAGTGAGTTAATTGCGTGACGCAGTACACCCCATAAGCCCTGGAAGAGTTAAATTAAGTCTCTGGATCTCTGGTACGTCTTGAGTCTTGGTGCTGGTGGTGTGTCAGTACCCGACTGTGGCAGCCACGCATTGAAGTTGTTGACCGACTGATCGCTTTCAATGTGAATCGCCCCACCCATCGCTCTCTCACCCTGTCCCACGCATGTCTCCACGGCTCCCCTCGCACAAATAAATACACTCAAATATTCATATCCTGCTACTTCTGTTTACTTTGTACTTGTATTGATGCCTTGGTCTCTAAATGGTTCAATGGTGCACTTTAATTTAGGCCGGTTGTCAGTAGTTCACTGTTTAAAACACTATACACTAAAAGTGAAACTGTCTATGCCAACCAAAAAATGTCAGTGTCATTTTAATTTTCACGCTAATGACACTGGCCTAAGCCCTTAGGTTCTCATGTATATGAACGGCTCTAAGAATAATTAAACCTTCGAATGTGTTTGGGGTACCATAATGTATACTGTATACAGTATACTGTATAGCCTACAACTATCATAGCGTTCGTGACAGTAAGAGACATCCAAATATGTTAGTTTCTTGTCTGAGTTAGGAGTTCTCAGTGGTTCTTGCACATATTAGATCATCTCAATTGCGTTATAATACCGTAATAACATTCGTTGCTGTGACAGGCCCCACGGTCGAGTAATGAGTTATTCTGAAAGCTTCTTGTATGTGTTAATGGTCACAGGAAGCCCTGCTGATTCTTGCCAGATACAATTTTCAATAGCAACATAGATTTTATAGGTATACAATTAGCCTAGCCAAGGTAAGTAAGATTAAGCTTATTGTACAGTCCACGGGTATTAATAAAATTAATAAAATGATTGAATGAGTCCCGTTAACATTTCGATATCGTTGTCGTTGTCGCTTTGGTTTGTAAACAACACTGACTCAGAGGGATCGAAACGTACACAGCAGCAGGGGTGATGCTGCCAGTAGTTAGATGGTCATTCTTCCTTATTTTTTTCCCTTATCACTTGTTATCAGTAGCCTTTTGAAGTTACTTGGTGCTGAAGTTACTAATAACGGGTATAGTGTATTATCAAGGTGAAGTTGAGGTAGAGTGAGTGAGGTTAATGTTATGATACAAAGACAGCTGCTCACCGTCACTCCTAAATATGATGAAGTGGATCGAAATACACGCTACATTCTGGCTGGAAATATTAACTCGAGCATTTTTGTCGGCGATATTTGTGTAAGTATGTCGCGGATTATCATCGTCCATAAATAGGGTAAATTTACAGTAAACCTGGGTTCAGTAAAACGTATATATTAGTATGTTTTACCACTAATTAGGACCATTCTAAGACTATTTTCTTCAATGGTGTTTCTCTCGGAAATGCCCCGTTTTCGAGATATGCCCAGTTTTCATAGCCCATACAAACTTGGGGGAGAGCCTGGGAATCCGGGGTTTTGGGTGGGAGAAAACATGCTGTACACTATGGCGTTGCTTTTATAATATGTAATTGTCTTAAATAAACACTTGAAACAGGAAATAAAAGCAAAATAACAAAGTTTTCGAGACCGATACAATAAAATACAATTATAGCCCAAACAGCAGCGTTACAACACGTGTTGGCTTGGGTTGGGCTAGATATTCAAATCAAATGGTTATTTTGGGAATTAGTATTACCTAACCTGACCTAACCTAACCTAACCTAGACCACGACAGACTACCGGGACCTAACCTGGGCTAACTACCGGGCCTAACCTGGGCATAAAACCGGTATAACAAATAGAAAAAGTTACCGGGTAAATATCCAGGAACGTAAATGGATACAGGACGCTCAAACACAGTATTCCCAAAACAAAATATAGCCAATACAGCCACAAGTGGCGTGAATATTACAACATTTGCAACACTGATAGTGTTTTCTCCCACCCAAAACCCCGGATTCCCAGGCTCTCCCCCAAGTTTGTATGGGGTATGAAAACGGGGCATATCTCGAAAACGGGTTTTTCCGAGAGAAACACCATTGAAGAAAATAGTCTTAGAATGGTCCTAATTAGTGGTAAAACATACTAATATATACGTTTTACTGAACCCAGGTTTACTGTAAAAATACCATAAATAGTAATACTAACATTAGTAGGGTTAATAGTGAAAATGTAGTACAGTATTGGTTTAGGGAGTAAGGTGAAGTTGGAGTTGAACTTTTGGTAAATATCTGCTCTATTGTCGGTTGGTATTATGATGTCTTGACCTTCGGTAAAGGTACAGAAGTGGACCTTACTGTATAATAGATATTTTACTGTCATTATCCACTATTTTGGACCATTCTAACATTAAGGCACTTTTCTTCTATGGTTTTTCTTCCTCAAATGCCCCGTTTTCGAGATATGCCCCATTACAAATATAATTTGGAAACTAGTCTGACCTGACCTAACCTAACCTAGACCACAGCAGACTACTGGGACCTAACCTGGGCAGACTACCGGGACCTAACCTGGGCAGACTACCGGGACCTAACCTGGGCAGACTACCGGGACCTAACCTGGGCAGACTACCGGGACCTAACCTGGGCAGACTACCGGGACCTAACCTGGGCAGACTACCGGGACCTAACCTGGGCAGACTACCGGGACCTAACCTGGGCAGACTACCGGGACCTAACCTGGGCAGACTACCGGGACCTAACCTGGGCAGACTACCGGGACCTAACCTGGGCAGACTACCGGGACCTAACCTGGGCAGACTACCGGGACCTAACCTGGGCAGACTACCGGGACCTAACCTGGGCAGACTACCGGGACCTAACCTGGGTAACCTACCGGGACCTAACCTGGGCAAACTACTACAACATATACGGGCCCCCATGTTTCTATGGGTATTGGGAATGGGGCATTTGAGGAAGAAAAACCATACAGTAAGGTCCACTTCTGTACTAAAACCTGACCTTCTTTACCCACTAATTTATAACATTCTAAGACACTTTTCTTATATGGCAATTTCTTGACTACCGGGACCTACCCTCAGCAAACTACCAGGAAATAACTGATAAAGTACCTGAACATGACCAGGGCAAAATATTGGGACCTAGCCGTGTCTGGCAACACTGCTACAAAACGGCAATAGTAAAGATAAATACTGAACTTTTGATTTAGATCCATAGTCTGTATTTCTGAAGGATAATTGCTACTTACTTTTTGGTATATATTTTGTGTTTCATAGATATATTGAGTTCTGGAGTTTAATAAGTAATGATGTTCAACACAACAGTAATTGTTGACTACTCAGTATAGAAATATATTCTAATTTTAATAATGATCATGAATATTTTCCTTACAGAGAACTAGAACACTTTTCACCATTTGTGCGGAAGATTCACATAGATGAATTATGGCTGTACAAGAATCCACGGACACCTTCATATGTACCCACCAATTTACTCTGGGTAAATTTAATACTGTACTGAGTAGACTAACCTTAAAGTACATTCACAGTGATTAAATCATACATGTTATTGTAATTTCATCAGATTTACTATATTTACTCATTATGCCAAAGAATTCAAGTAGCCTATTCAGCCTTGTGAAAGGCTGAGGTATTGAATGGGTTTCATAAATGAGCGGTATTAGCCGTGTAGTTCAACTTGAATAAGATATTAGTGAAAAAAATGTGCAATTTCATGCAATAGGGCTGCAGAAGCATATTTGTACATGAATGAAAATATGACTGTACCTGTACAGTATATTCATGATGGTTTGCAAGCATTCAACTGTTTATAAATTTTAAATATTTTGTTTCATTTCAGCCGCTCGTCTTTCTTGTACCAACATCAGTAATGGTGATTTACTTTTTAATCAAGCGGGATAAGACAGAGCTTTGCCAAAGTCTTCTATCTCTTTCACTTGCTCTGGGCCTTAATGGAGTAATTACTGACATCATCAAAATTATTGTTGGTATGTATCAGTCATGGTAAAGATGTGACTTTTCTTTTGTTATTGTTACTCATGTTTTCAGTCTTCATTTGGAAAACATTTTGATAGAATCAGCTAAATAAAAATTAGTCCATATAATAATTGTGTATGCAGCTGCAAATAATATAAAAGTTGTGGTAGCCTATGTGTAAGTAAGAACATACGCTATGCATCAACTAAAATAGACCCCCACACTGAACACTCCTCGTCTCATTGGAATCAGCAAAGCATTCGATACCATCCACCGCCACAACCTCACAAACAAAATATATGACTCAAACATGCATAACAACACAAAAAGATGGCTGGCCAACTTTTTGGGAGGGAGAGTAGCCCATGTTACATTTGCTGGTCAGTCATCAAACATAAAAAATTTCACCAACTGTATCTCTCAAGGATCTGTACTGTGACCCACTCTTTTCAGTTTATACATGCATGACTTACCAACACCCCAGGCACCACAAATGCACATAACTTCCTACGCAGACAACAAAACGCTTACATGTACACACGGAAATGCAGACACAGCCACAGCCACTTACATCCTCCCACCCTACCGGTACCTCAACACACTTTATGCCTGGATCACCACAAACAGACTTAAAATAACACCCATCAAGTCAACTGTCACCCTTTTCACCAACTAGAATGTTGAACAACACTACACAGGGACACCTCACCATAAACAACACACCTATACCACACAAACACACACACACAAAATACTTGGCATAACATACAACACATCTATGTCATTCAAATAACACATCACAAACTTAAACTACAAATGCACACACTTGTTAGCACAATATTTGGATACAACAAAGAAACCACAACCACAGTGTACATATATACATGCACATACATATACCAGGCCTTCATCTCCACGCTGGAGGTAGCCCTGTAATGTCGCACACCCTACGAAACACAAATGCCCAATCATTTACCTCCCCCCTCCCCTCCACACACACACTCCACATCTCAACTCCTCCCCAAGTAGTGTACAAACCTCAGTACAAACAATATACCCAATCAATGATAGATTATGCAAGCCTTGCCTGGGCCTCAAACCTCACAGACACACATCTCAACACCCTTCAGACCATACAGAACAGAGCCCTAAAGATAATCACAAGCTGCACAGCTACCACACCTACAGACCACATACACCATGAAACCAATGTCCTCAAGATCAGGACCACTTTCACATGAGGTACACAAACACTTAGGCTACTGCAGCCTCCACAAACCCACACCATCCATTACACTACATGGCATATCACCCACACATGTCAAGGAACATCAAAACTAGTAACAGAACATGTTACCATACACAAATACTACCATCTCTTACACTCTGTCCACCACAAATCAGTCTCCAGAAACATATCCATACCCAAATCACTCACCAATCCATCCAAACACTCAAGAACAACACTTGGCCGCTTGCATGATCTCCTGACATCCACCCATCTGAATTCTCCATTTCTCGTGAGTACAGAGTCCACCTAGCCAGGCTGCGATGTGGCCACCACCCAGCCCTTCTGATATATCAGAAAAAGATGGATGGAGCCATTGTTGGTACCTGTCCAGGAAGCAACACAGCACCCAGTCTATTAAATACATTATGGAAGACTGCAATGCACACACCCACACTCGCCAACAACACAACATACACTCTTTGAGGGCACTATGGCAAAGCCTGGTTCAGGCCATGGCTTTCCTCAAGGGCTGGAGGATGCTCGGCCAGACAGCTTGAGGAACTTCAACAGCAATAACTGTGATACTGTACTGTGTATTATCAAGGTGTACAGATTGTCATTTTATGATACTATAATTAGTTGTGTTTTCATTCATAATTGTACATGTGCAGTAATGAGATGTCTTGTTTTCAGTAACATATAAAATGCTTAATACAATGTCCAAGTGGAAAGAATGTTGAGATAGTATTACAATATTTGAAAAGAGTAATATTCATTTTTTTTCTTGGTATGGATAACAGGCCGACCACGACCAGATTTCTTTTATCGATGTTTTCCCGACGGTGTGGAGGACTTAAGTGAAATCAGTGACATTGGGTCTGCATGTACTGGAGAATCTCAGGCCATAAAGGATGGTCGCAAAAGTTTCCCCAGCGGTCATTCTTCATGTAAGTTCATGAAGATTCTTCTTTGAATTTACTTTTAAAGTTCTGTTCAGCATAATGAAACCTATGTAATGATTTATCTATGAATGCAAAATAGATAAATATTTCATGCAGGGGAATTTTTGTGCTGTAATACCCGAATCAGACAGCCATACTAAGCTGATAAAATATCTCTGTGCAGATTCTTTCAGCCCTTACTGAACTCTGAAGAAAACTGGTTTTACATCATATTTTTTTTTTAGTCTCTTTTTGCAGCCTTGGTTTCCTTAGTCTATGGATTTGTGGGAAGCTGTGTGTGTTTGGCAAAAGACGTGGTGAAGGCTGGAGACTGGTGGTCAGTATAACACCTTTGCTTGGTGCACTGATGGTTGCTCTCTCACGAACAAGTGACTACCATCATCATTGGCAAGGTAATGAATAACTTTTATTTTTCTATCACTGGAAATAATACAGTACATTAGTCCTACTTTATATGCAGACTGTACAGCATCTATAATTTTGATACATGATAGTATTCTCTGGGTAAAAAAAAAATGGTTTTACATAACAGCTGACAACTTGTTTTGCAATACTGTAATGCAAACAATTGCCAAGCCTTTTGACACTACAGAAAGCAATTTCAATTTGTAAAATTTGATCGATATCGCTGTGCCTCTTTATTATTACATCCTACCAGTGCTAAATCCTGGATCCTTTTAATAATTGATCAGATTTTATACCCACAGATGTTTTGGTGGGATCATTGCTGGGACTGCTCATAGCATACCTATGCTACCGCCAATACTACCCTCGCCTCACCTCCCCACACTGCCACCTTCCTTACCTGAAGGTGCCCAGTGTTATGCAGCCACGATATGTTAATGGCATTAATAACCTTCCACTCATTGATCCAGAATCACCGATGGAAGAACAAGTAAAATGGATGTAGTGAACTGATCAGCAACTGTTCTGCTAGCTCAGGATACTCATTCAATATAATAGAATGAATAAATATATATTTATATTTTTGGTGAATATATTTATATTTGCAGTGATGTGCTATTTTAAATATTCAAAATATGAACTCATGAATCATTCTGTAAATGTAGATGTGGAATTTATTGATAATTTTCCAGTTAATTTAAGGATCTTCAAGGGCAATTCTTATGATGGTAGATGACAATCCTGTGGTGTTATACCTCTTCAAAGATATTGTAGTAATATTTACAAAATTAGCACTCTCTAGTCATTTCCACTCTGAATTAGTGATAATACCACCATCATTAATGGGTAGCGATTTGAAATACCGACTAAATTTCCAATAAAAGTATGGATGCCATAAATTTTTAATAGACTTGATTTGGCTATACTCATTGGTCCATTTCAACTACTGTACATGTAAACCCTATAAGGGGTTACTGTTTTGCCTGCAGAGATAGGGTCAATAATGAAAGGATTATGACGCCCCTTTGGGCTCGAGTCAGTCTCTTTCAGATCTTAAACTGTCCCTCATTTTCTTATTTTTCCTTTGTGCTTGTTATCCCTTCTCTTTCTTTTGCAGTGTCAAGAGTCCTACTTCCACCCTCCTGAGGGTCCAGACAAAGTAGGATGTAGCCAATTTTTTTCATTAAATCATCTAAATGTTTATTAAATTATTAATAATTGATTACATACTTTGGGCAGATAGTGGTATAGGGGGTTAAAGCAGCTGGTTAGAGCTGAGCACTTGGCAATTTATACTGTCCTATTGTGACTAAGAAGGGTTGGCTACTTTCTGGTATATCGTCTAGGTAAGGTAGCTCAGCCTTGGGGCCACTACATTCATTAGTGATAAAATGTGGAACATGAATGTTGTCTTTGTTGTTGGATGTGTAATTTTAATTATGCAGTTTCCTCTAGGACTGCAGGTGTATTGTTTCCTTCATCTCGCACTGCACTGCCCCACTTAAACATTACGTGATACGGGGATACAAATAATAAGGATGCACAGTAACTGGTGGGGGGGCTTCCTGTTACTACTTTTGATTAACTTTCTTTAAAATAAATCACATACTGTATATTGATGAAGCATGACGGAAAAAATACACCCAGAGGTCACTACAGAATATTATAATAAAGTTGATATGGACTGAACAGTTGAAATATATTTGTGTCAGTCATTTAATTAAGTGATTTGTGAGAAATAATATATATGCTTTCCTATCAGTAAATAAAAATCTTGTTTTTGACGAGAATCGTCTTCAAAGCCTACAAATATTCAAGTGTTCATGAAATTTATTTCTTGAGCCGGTACAGATACAGGCTGGGGAGCAGATTACATGTACAGTATATAACTGCTTGTTTTTAGGTTGATGTTATTTAACAAAGAACATACAGGAGGGGCTAGGCCTCCCTATCTACCTGGTTTGTGTGGAGCAGCAAGGATTAAATTTGGCTCAGTGATGCAGATGTACACTCAGATATAATAGTCTCTAGCCCAGTTGAGTCAAAGCCCGAGATCTGAAGTAGGTGGTTTCCGTACGACAGCCCACCCAAACCATCATGAGGCTACACTCATCTCGAACCAATGGAGGCTTTGCGTGGTCTGTTGTCCAGAAACCGCCTGCTTCAGATCTCAGGCTTCGACTTGGGTGGGCTAGAGATTTTGGTATCCAAGTGTACATTCAAGCACTGTGAAATTATCACATTCTCCCAAGAATGCCCCATCATGTGACTGGTCATGATAAAAGTCAGATTTTAAAGTAAAATTTCAGAGGATGTATTTACTATGTTTGGTACATTGAGGATGAACTTGATGCTAAGACCAGTCATCAAAGTAAAGAGTAGTGTCAATATGCCCTTACCACATATATGATCATATAGTACATAATTTCAGGAATTCCAAATACTCTTGGAGTTGAACAGTGTCAAGCTAGACAAACTATTTTAGGAGGATCTAATAATGAACAAGGCTTGGCATCTCATATTAAACCATGATTATTATAAGAAAATCCATTGATGGTTACACACATATTTATCAATACCTGTTAAAGAGTTAACTAAAGATTATATTATTATCCAACACATATGCACAATACTGTTTATCCTACCTGTACACAATACTACATATTAAAGCAACTTGCAAATGCACTACAATAACCACAGTAAAATTGGTAGAAGACATTTCACCCCACAACCTTTTTCTTAACAGGAGAAAAATGCATACAGTAAAATAAATTGGTAAAATTTCATCACTCGACTTACAGAAAATGTATTTTTGGAAATGTATACCCTGTTTATACATTGTTGATGGACATGGCCCCAGTATCTTCCTATTCTCAAATACTGAATGACAATGAGTTACTATTGCAGCTACAGGGTGTATTATTTGTGAATGTGTTTTCATTCAAAATGATTACATCCATTCTTTCCTTTACATCTGTAAACCAAACTTTCATTAATCAAGACTACTGTCACAGGGAAACACTGAGGCAACTGTACTGTACCATTTTGATGATGTTGAAGAAAAATAAGCTACTGTCAATGATGATAGTAATCTTGAATGGATATATACATGTATACAGTACTAGCTAAAACAATGATGTAGCTACAGTTTTCAACAAATATTAGTATTATGATAGATATTTAAAAAAAACTAATTACATAAGAATAATACTGTATTCTTGTACAGTGCATCGGGTAATGCTAGGTGCACATTCGTTAATTAGTTTACCAATTTCCTGACATTCAGAGTGTAACGGTCATTGTGAGATTAGATATACCGGGTACAGTATTTGGGCAAAGATTCTATCCCACATAGATTTTATAAGACGTACTGTATAAATTTAATGTCTGACTATACAAGGAACTCTCATTTTCATTCTGACCCACTTGTGCAGCACTTTCTAAGAAGGAACATTAACGAATTAAGTATGTGACACATAGTGTCATCATGGGAGTTTTATGTACGTTATGAACAATATTCCCACAACCAAATTATTGTATGAATTGAGAGTTTCCTGAAATTAAGTGCATGGAAGATATGACAGGAGAGAAACTATTGCAATTCAAACACTGATCCTACATAAACATGTGACTCAAGGGAGACGAGATATGGAAAAATAGCAGTGCAAGGAAGAACAGTCAATGAATCCTTTGGTAATGATAGCAATGGCAGAATTGTAATGAAATGGAATTTACTAGGGTTTATGTTGAAGAATTATTCTAAATACTTATACAAGTAAGCATAATAGAATTTTTTATTTTAAGGAGTACCACCCATGAGGTGCATTATTACAGAGGAAGTAGGAATGGGTACGAAAAGGGAAGTATGAAAGTTAGTGTGTGTATAACGGTGATTGGAGATATTCAATACATGCCTACTACCCAAGAGGAAATTCCTACAGGAGGATGTGCATCAGAACTATAAATAGACAGGTATATCATTTATATAATGCACTACCTACACACCGCTGTAAAATGATAACTCAAAAATGAAAAAAAAAAAAGTTTACCTAATATAATTTATATAGGGTGTGTTCCATAATTAAATTGTCTAATTGTGAAAGGGATCACATGTCTTTAGAAAATTTGCCGACAGAAAATGTGTTTAATTAACAAAAAGATTTCTTTATAATAAATGAGGTGTATATAAAGAAAACATTTATACCCACATCACAGTATAAAACAACATAGTACAGTATGGACATTCAATAACTCAGTGAGGAGGAGTTTGGAAGATGATTTTTCAGCTTGGGAAATATAGCACTTACATAAAGAACCAATAGTATAACTTAACGTATGCTTTTCAACTGCACTTTCGTAAACTAAACAGAGATGTTTCCTTCGCTGGACCAGTTGGATGCTGATTTGAAGGCTTCCACTGATCCTTTCATTCGAGGGCGTCCTGCCACTACATCAACTGTGGAGCCTGAATCTGTACAGTGTAAATTGGTGAATAAAATGTTTCAATAAAAATAAATGTAAAGGATGAACAAGGTATAACTTCTCTTGTGCTATTTTAACTGCTATGAATCTCAGTCAGGTTATGATATGAAAGCAATCACAAAAATCTGAACTTGCAATTCCTATTCCCTAGTATTGTACAGTGTACTAATACAGTACTAAGCCTTGGTCCAGTAAGCTCTGGTCTCATCTTCCTGGGATGTGCTTCAGATATCCCAGGCATAAAAGGCCAGCCTCTCCTTTATTTTCATTTATTTTTTTCACTGTGACCAGACCATACAAGAGAGAGGTCTGTGGGGCAGGAGGCCATTCTGCCCCAGGAGAACATCAACGACAATGCCTAATAATAAAATAATCTGTTAAGTGCTTGGTACCATACCAGCTTTAAAATATTTGATGTATTTTAAGGAATTTGAACACTAACAATATATCTAATGAAAATGAAAGTGGGAAGCAAATGAGGAATTTCAAGTAGGTAATCTGGTATTAACAGGTTTAAGTTTAATTATTTTTAATGCAACAAACATAAGAACTTTAGAATTTACATACCTCCAGTTTTGGCTTTTCCATCATCTGCTGAGGAATCACTGGCTGGTGATAATGGACTGTAGGTGCTGATTCTTTGACTGTAGTCCACCTCTGTAGAAACTTTTGAACATTAATATTCTTTCCCATTATACTAACATTTTTCTTGATGATTATATGAAAACACAACACATTACATTACCACACAAATTCCTTTTGAGGTTCTCCCAGGGGTAAGGAGTGAATAGCTCCTTTGGGATGGTTAGCTAGGCCCCCAGTAAAATCTGCCTTGGCCAGCCTATAAATGAAGTTTCCATGATGGAGCAAGGTGAAATAATGAAAAAATCCATCTCTTGCAAACATCTGTTTTCCTTGTAGTCCAAGTTCATCTTTTCAAAACTTAAGTGACATTTCACTCCACCCTTTCTTCTTAGTTTGATTGATTTCCTTTAAACAATATATACTGTATCTTTTTTATGTCTATTTCAATAAATATCATAATAACCCCTTGTTTGTTCTTCCTCTCACACAATTCCCTTACTTCTGTATACATTTCTATGCCTTACTTCTATTTTTAGTCCATTCTACTTGCAGTGGATGAAAACTACAGTAAACACTTTTATGCCTCTGCATCCAAACAAGTACAATATATCCAAAACAAGAATTTTTCTGGCTACTAAACTATACTCGGATTTCTCATACAGCTGAACAGCTCATTTCTACAAGAACCATCTCCTACAACAAAATCTCCATGTTCCCCCTCCTTCCATCTCTATAACACCTACAATTACCTTTCACTTTTGCATTTCTTCCCCTCACACAATCTTCCAAATTTGGTCACCAGCTTCTTTAGTTTTTCCTCTGAATCTGCTACCAATGCCGTACCATCTGCAAACAATAACCAGTTAACCTTAATTCATTGTTTTCCAGCAACCTTGTTCTGTATCCTCGTCTTCTAAATCTATCACCTACAAATCAAAGAGTCACAAGACATGAACACAGAAAAGGTGATTGCTGCATGCGTGTGCTGGCGGTCCTCACTCACACTACTTGTAAGTACTGGTATATCAGAAGGCCGAACTACAGGTCAATCTACTCACTCTACGGGTACCAATATCCATCGCAAAGGGGCTTTTCATACACTGCTCCAGGTGAACCTCGAGAGGGGATTTGTGTAGTGTAGTGTAATGTACTGTGTTGTGTTGAGAAGGTACTGTATTCTCGGGTAGAGATATATCTGGTATATACAGTATTTTTATGGAACTGTGTATTAGGGCTGGCTTATTATCACAGAAGTAGGAGACAGAAAGAAATAGAACAATACAGCCGATACACACACATACTGTAAAAGGAAAAAATAATACTGACCATAGTCTCTGCTGGATGTTCTGTTGCCATCATCTTCAGGTGTGAGAAGGTAGCCAGCTGGGGTGACGGTGGGCTGCTCCAAGAGGTGGGTACAGTCAACTCGTCCATTGTTGTTTTCCTGTATACTGCTGTTGTTCAATCGCTGCCTCGTGATTCGTCTGTGTTGTGGCGACCCAGACTGACTGGTGCTAGAGGATGCAGAGCTAGAGGTTGATGTCCTCCGTCGTTTGGCTGGTGGCTGGAAGTGCGAGGGTTCGGAAACTGTCTGGGCTTCACTTTCTCCATCTCGATGGTTTATCACTGCTCCAAGTTTCTTCATGCACGATAAAAATGCCTTATATTCTACTACATTTCCAAAATTATTTTCAGTAACTTCCATGTGTAAATCAGCATCATCAAACCATTCACCAAATTCCATATCCATCTCATCCGGCACTCTTTTTGTAGTTTGCAAATAATTTGACAGTCTCTTGTCTACTTCCCAAGTTTCAAAGCCTTCAAATTCATATAGATCACCCTTATCAATATTGTTATTCTCACATTCCCCAATAATCTTGTGTTTCTTGCCCGTAATGATGGGAGGTGGAGTCCTTCCACGTTCTTCATCACTAATTCCTTGTTCCCTCTGAGGACTTGACAAAGAGCTACTTGGAGTAGAGGAAGATGTACTTGGTGCATCAGTATCTTTATCTTCATAAGTAAGTACAATAAGGTTTCCATCCTCATTTTCTATTACCAAGGGATCAGCACCCATTCTAAACCTCTTCCTTGATGAAGTTCTTTTGCCGAGTGTCCATTCATCTTCTGTATCCAGATCACTAACGCCCACTGTTTTATTTAGTTTAGCTTTCCTTTCTTTTCCACGGACTTTTCTTGAGTATTTTTCCTCATGATCATTGGCATCACTGTCAGCTTGGAGTGCATCTAAACTCTTCTTTTTTGGCTTTGCTTTAGATGCATTTTCCTGGTTTCTTACGTCGCTTTCATTTTCAGTGTTCATTATTTGTTGTTTTCCCCTTGTCCTAGATCTCAGAGGTCTTTCATCTTGATCTGCATCACTACTTGTTTCATCTAGTTTAGGCTTTTGTTTATCCTTTTTCATTTCACACTTATCAAGCAGTTTTTTACTTTTATCATCTATGTCACTATTACTTTCTTTCCGTTTGTTTTCTTTAATGGTGGGGTACATATTCTCATCAATTTTTAACTCATCCTTTATCTGTTTTCCTTCAGCATCATCCTTTTCTAGCACTGTTTTACTTTGGTTATTTGTGTCACTACCAATTTCTCTCTGTTTCTCATCTTTGGTGGGGTATTTGTCCTTATCCAGCTTTGAGTCCTCCTTTGTTGATTTCTTAGAATCTCGATTATGCCTGCTCTCTTTTTCTTCCTTGTCAGACTTACTGTCTCGGCTGGACTTTTGGCTTTTGCTGTCTGAACTCCTTTCTTTTTTGTCATCTCGGTCTTCCTTTCTTTTTCTGTCATCTTTACTGCTACTCCTGTGTTTGTCTGAGGAGGACCTCTCTCCTTCCTTCTTACTCTTTGATGATGAATGCTTGCTGGAATGTGAATCATGCTTTCTCTCTGATTTTTCTGAATGTGACTTACTATCTGACCTCTTCTCAGCTTTCTCTTCAGATTTACTATTGGATGATTTACTCTCAGATTTTGAGTCAGACTTCACACTTGATTTACCATCACTCTTGCTATCTGATTTGCTGTTGGATCTACTGTCACTTTTGTCACTCTGCAAATCAGACTTAGTACTGCTTTTGCTATCATTACTTTCATTTGATGACCCCTCTAGCTTCCCTTCTGATGCTTCGGTAGGTTTATTCCCTCCTTTGCTGCTTGATTTATCACGTCTACTTTTCCCTTCAGTTGATTTATCACTGGAGTGGTGGCTGGAACGATCTTTCTCCCTATCACCAGAACTCTTGCTTGAGCTGGAACCTGACCCTGAGCCCACACCAGAGCCATCCCTGCTGGTGTGGTGAGAGCGTGGGCGGTCACGGTCACCATCATGATCCTTGTCACGTCGGTGGTGCTTCTTGTCCTTATCTCGGTGGCTGTGGTGATCATCCCGAGGCTTAGAGTGCTTTCTCTCTTTGTCTTTGTAGTGCTTATCCTTTTCTCTTTCCCGTTCATGGCTGTGCGAGTCACGCTTACTCTTGTGATCACTTCTGGATTTCCGGGACTTGCTTGACGAGTCAGAACTGTGCTTTTCTTCACTTCTGCGATGATCAGAATGCCTTCCCTTATTCTCACTATCACTTACTTCTGGACTTGAAGAAGATATTTCGCCCTCAGATTTTTCATACTTAACCTTTTCTTCCGATTTTTCTGACAATGTGCTGACTTTTGAGGCAGAACCTTTACTTTCTTGAGATTCATCACCTTGCAATGCCATGCTTTCAGAGGCAACTATCTGGTCATCTTTACTGGCCCCAACACCAGACAGGGATTCAGTGTTTGGAGCTGTGACTCCATACTGTGTAATTGTGTCACCATACTTAATATCTGAACTAAGGTAGTCTTTGGTTGGATCAGACTCAAGGGATGACTGTGATATGTCTTCCTCAATTGGCTTTTCATCAACAAGTGGTGTTGATGTTGTAGATCTTGACTCATGCACCATCCCAGGGCTGCCTTCACTCTTGTCCATATTATCCATAGACTTCTTACTACCTAAGGAACCTTTACCTGAGAGTGTTGAGAATGTGAGACCAGAGGAATTGGAAGAGATACTATCAAGGGACTGGTCATCAAATAACGGTAATGTTGTCTTAGCTACGGGGGTAGAAGTATTGACTTTACTATCCTCAGTATCTTGTGTAATGTGCAGCCGCTCCACCTGTGATGTGACACTCTCTTCCGTTGTCTCTGCTGCGACGGCGGGTGTTGTGTAGCTCTCAAATCCATCCTGGGCATCTTCGTCTTCTTCCTGAAATGTATGTAATTCTAATCACATGCAGATACTAAGAAAGATTATGAAAAAATACATTCACTTTGGACACTGTATTACATTACAGTGAAACTCCAAATGAAATTACAGTACAGTACAGTACAAGATTGAAATGGTGAGTTGGAGGGTGAAGCACAATACACTGAGGGGGTCAATAAAATAACTCAAATCAGTACCTTAAGGAAACTAGTCTCTGATGGTGGTGATGACTTATGGTTGCTCTCTGGGGATTCCCGAGCTAAGATGTCATCTTCTTCTGAAGAAATTACATCTGTCTCCATAGGCAGAAGGTCGGGTTTAACTTCAGGTGTTTCAGGGATTTGATAGTGGATCTGTTCTTCTTGTGGTTCCTTGATGGAATCTGTGACAATAATATATGCTACTATTTACATGACTCCTATAAATTTTAGAAGACAATTAGGTTCACCTTGAGAATTTCATATATAGCAGGCTTAGCAGCACTTCCATATGACATAGGAAAGAATTTCACTATGCAGTAAAAATCTATTATTGAGTTGCATTTGATGAAAACAATGGTGATATTTCTAAATAATTTTCCAGCATACCAACCTTGCTTCTCTCTCTTTGGCTTGTCAATCTGTAGGAAGGCATACACTGTGTCTTCCACATATGGCAGGATTAGAGGCTTGATTTTTGGGTTGACCACTTGGGTAATAATTGCATCTATACCAGAATCCAAGATTCCCAAACTGTTAAAGATAAAAAGTGTTTTGGTAATTAAGTAAATGTCTTCAGTTTGGTTCTCTACTGTCCAGAATGTCTGGATTATAAAAATATAATGCAAACAAAAATACCAACAGGATACTGTACTCAATCTCACACCTCATATTTCCAATGCAACAGAAGCTCCTATAAATGTAATAAATCTGGGTACATTTACATGATTTTGTATATCTCTTGAACATTTTTACTACTATACTATATTCTCTCAGTGAAGACAGCAAGCAGGTACCTTATCTCTATTCTTCGCATTTTTCTTTTCTTTCTACGTAAACTCATTTGGTACTTCTGCAGATCTACAAAAAAAAATCTGAGACAACCTTTGTTAGGTGGACCAAATACCATGCTAGACCTTTTAAAGTGGCATAACACCACAAATACAACCCCCAAATAATTTTAATGACGAAGAATCTGGCCAATAATGTAGTCTCACCTGTTGACATGTTTACGTACACCATCTCGCAGCTGATTCTTGTTCATATCATTTTTCCAGGTCTTTGTTTCCAAGAACTTATTGACATGACCTTCCACACGCTGCCGTAAGTTTTGAAAAGCTGGCTGAAATTAAAAGAGTTACACATAAATGATGAGACAAGCACAGGAAATAAGAACAAAAAAAATAATGTTAAGAGTATTTATCTATTTTTCACTGTGATAATTATACAGTACGTTCTTATGGTCATATTTCCGAAAGTGTGATAGCCTATAGGTCTTACCTTGTGCAACTCACGGTAGTCTGTTATAGTCTATGTTAGGTTAGGTCAGCCTAATTCTTAAACAAACTATTACCTTGGAAACCCAAGCCAACTTTTGCCAATAGCTGGGTGATGGGGTATAGCCAACACAGGATATTTGCACAATAAATATTTGTACAGTATGTTAAAATAGAATGAATCACATGAAAAACTATTGGAAAAACTATATTTTGTCTGAAAATCTCGCACATGTGTAACTCGAAAAATTTGTTTTGTTTTTTACTATTTTTGTATTTCATTTTTTGTTTATTAATTTTCTTTTGTGATTATGTTGTTTTTATTTTGTTTTTTTTCTTCCTCAAATGCCCCGTTTTCGAGATATGCTCCATTAGAAATATAATTTGGAAACTAGTCGGACCTGACCTAACCTAACCTAGACCACAGTAGACTACCGGGACCTAACCTGGGCAAACTACCGGGGGGCATATGAGGAAGAAAAACCATAAAAGAAGTGTCTTAGAATGGTCCAAAATAGTGGGTGATGACAGTAAAATATCTATTATACAGAGGTGCACTTCGGCACTAATACCGGTCCCGGTAGTCTACTGTGGTCTAGGTTAAGTTAGTTCAGGTCAGACTAATTTCCAAATTATGTTTGTAAAACTGGACATCTCCGAGAGATATACCACAGATGAAAAGTGTGTTAGAATGGTCGGAAATAGTGGATAATGATACTACAATATAGTGAACCAAGTTATTCTCTAAATTTACCCTCTCCCCCCCCCCCCCCAATCTCCCTGGTGGTTGGACACCCCCAGACTCCCTGGTCCAGTAAGCTCTGGTCTCATTACCCTGGGATGTGCCTCGGTAGCCCAGGTATATAGGCCCACCCCCTCTTTTATTTTAATTTCCTTTTTTCACTACGACCAGAGTGTAGCAGGAGGCCATTCTGTCCCATTAGAACATCAACAACAACAACATTAGCTTACCTTGGTGTCGACATCTGCCAGACATTCTTTACGGAACTGGTCGAATATTCCTTTAGATTTGAGTTGTCCCACTATAGCCTCCACCAGCCTAGGGTCTCCAGGGGGAAGCTGAGTCACTGCAATATCCATCCTTTTGGTTACAACTCTTTAAAAACACATATAATTTACACACACATTATACAGACACTACTTTTCTGTGTATTGTATAGTTTATACAGTGTTGCTAATTATATCCTTGACGAAATTTCCCCACATTCAACATTAGAATTTCCTTTTTTACCTCACAAATTCCCTTTTTACTCCTGAAGATAATATTTGCATTTTTTTATACAGTACATACTTTTTTATATAAAAATATTTAGAGCCTTGGGCTAGCACTGTGGCACGAGTCTTGCTCGGAACACTGTAAAAAAAATAATTGTTGCCACTCCTATTATAATATGGGACGGAGGGTTTGAGTCGAGTGTCTAATAAGGTTAGGCACCCATAGCCGAAGCTGACTCTGGGTCCAGCAGCTGCCTCTGTTAGATTTTCCTAGCAAAGGGTTACATCCAGCGTGGAGATTAAAGCCTGATAAAAAAAATTGTCTGGTAGAAATTTCTCCATTAACTCGAACAAACTTTATATTATTTCTCCATTGGTACCTCTAATTTTCCATGTCTAGGGAAAATTCTCCATATTTGGCAACGCTGTTTCTCTAGGCAGGGAAAACAGTTACTACATTCGGCGATGCACACATTCGGTCCAAGATTTAATAGTTTTTATCAGTATTCATTGTATTGTAGCGGGCTGCTAAATTAGAGGTTTGACAAGAGACTAAGATATTGTGGGTTTTAATCTGTTTATTCATACAGGTTACACATTGTATACAAAGTTTTAGAGTGAACCTAGAATACATGAATATAAGAAGGTTTCCTGCCTGCTACACTATTATAATATGATGCTTGTGGCGGGTAGCTGATTCTAGCGGCCACAGTACTTTACCGAGATTCACAAAGGTAGCAGAAAAGTCAACCTCTACCAACGTATTCCCACATATCGCAGCCAATATATTTTCTTATTGGAACAGATTTACAGTTACGATTATTATAACAAAGGATAAAACTTTGAAATAGGGTTTTGTACTAATATAAACTATAGATAAAAAGTTAGGGTAATCACATGTGCGCTATTTCCTATTTTATGCTTTTATATAATTCAGCAGGTCTATACAAAAGCTATGGCTTAATTAATAGACCCTGCATTTATGTATATAATTTATTTTGTAATTCAAATGTCCCATATGTAAAAAAAAAGCTAATATCAAATATCTCTCATTTACTAACTCACTCACTGCCTCATTCCCCCTTCTAATTCCCTCTCCCTCATTTACTAACTCTTCCACCCACTCCCTAATTTACTACCTCTCCCACTCACTGCCTAATTCACTCTCTTGCTCTCGCTTGATTTCCCCTTCATCAAACCTGTCCATCTATTACTTATTCTTTCCTCCCTCCCTCGTATTACTCGTTTCATCTTTCTGTAGTTTCCTTGTTAACCAGTTCCACCTCACTTATTAACGACACTTGATCATCCCTTTCCCTTTTTGTCTAATTTATTAATACACATGATCTTCACACTTTAAGCAAGCACATTAATTTTACTGCTAATTTTCATCATTTTTTTTTATTCTCCCTTTCCCAGTCTGTCTAAACTCGTGATCCAGCAGCAGCTGGTATGTCACTCGCTTAATGAAACTATCTCCATGTAACATTTGACAGGTAAAGGGAAAAAGCTGGCAGATATGATGGAAAGAAAGCTGGACGTACTGTGTGTGCAGGAAACAAAATGGCGGAGGATTTAATGTCGGGATAGTCGTAAAGGAAAAGTATATTGATAGCATATTGGAGGTAAGGAGGGTGTCTGAGTAATAAGTGTAAAGATGGAAATTGAGGGGGTCCTGATGAATGTTATCAGTGCATATGCCCCCCAAGTAGGGAGGAAAGGGTGGTTATTGGAGCGGATTTAAATGGCCATGTTGGAGAAGGGAATGGTGGTGATGAGGAGGTGATGGGAAAGTACGGTGTGGGAGAGAGAAACGCTGAAGGACAGATGCGGACGGAGATGGCTGTAGTGTAGAAGAAAGAGGAGCAAAAGAGTGGAGGGGGGAGTACACAGGTTGACTATATCCTGTGTAGGAGAGGCAACTTGAAGGAGTTCGGCGATTGTAAAGTAGTGCCCGGGGAGAGTGTAGCAAAACAGCATAGGGTGCTGATTGGTAAGATGAGTCTGGAAATAAAGAAGAGGAAGGCAGTAAGGGCTGAACCGAGGATTAGGTGGTGGAAACTAAATGAGGATGAGTACAGCAGAAAATTTAGGGAAGAGGTGAGCCAGGTTTTGGGTGATAAGATAGAGGAGGACAGATGGGAAACTATCTCTGAAGTTGTGAGGCAGAAAGCAAAGAAGGTACTTGGGGTGACATCAGGACGGAGAAAAGAAGACAAGGAAACTTGGTGGTGGAATGAGGAAGTACAAGAGAGCATAAGTAAGAAGAAGCGGGCAAAAATGAAGTGGGATAGACAAATGGATGAAGAAAGTAAGCAGGAGTATAAGGAAATGCAGAGCACAGCAAAGGAGGTGGCCAAGGCAAAGGACAGGGCATATGAGAAGCTGTACGAGAAGTTGGATAGTAGAGAAGGGGAAAAAGACCTTTACCGATTGGCCAGGCAGAGAGACAGAGCTGGACGGGATGTGCAGCATGTTAAAATGATAAAGGATGTAGATGGAAATATATTGACAAGTGAGGAGAGTGTATTAAGAAGGTGGAAGGAGTATTTTGAACAGTTGATGAACATAGAAAATGTAAGGGAGAGAAGGTTGGAAGAATGGAATGAGGAAGTGCAGGAAATCAGCAGGGATGAAGTGAGGAAGGCCATGAAGAAGGCTGGTAAGGCAGTGGGTCCAGATAGCATACCAGTGCAAGCATGGAGGAGTTTAGGAGAGATGGCAGTGGAGCTGTTTACCAGATTGTTTAACAAAATCCTTCTAGGCGAGAGGTTGCCCGAGGAGTGGAGAAAGTGTTCTGGTCCCAATTTTCAAGAACAAGGGGGATGTGCAAAGCTGTGGCAACTATAGAGGTATTAAGTTGCTTAGTCATGCAATGAAGATATGGGAAAGTGTGGTGGAAGCTAGACTGAGAAGAGAAGTGAGGATTTGTGAGGAGCAATTTGGTTTCATGCCAGGAAGCACTACAGATGCAATATTTGCCTTGAGAATGGCGATGGAGAAGTACAGAAGGAGTTGCACTTTGTGTTTGTAGACTTGGAGAAGGCTTATGACAGGGTGCCAAGAGAGGAGTTATGGTATTGTATGAGGAAGTCAGGAGTGGCAGAGAAGTATGTGAGGGTGGTCAAGGACATGTATGACGATAGTGAAACTGTAGTGAGGTGTGCAGCAGGAACGACTAAGGGGTTCAGGGTGGAGGTGGGTTTACACCAAGGATCCACTCTGAGCCCTTTCTTGTTTGCAATGGTGGACAGACTGACTGATGAGGTTAGACAGGAGTCCCCATGGACAATGATGTTTGCGGACGACATTGTGATATGTAGTGAGAGCCGGGAGGAAGTTGAGGTAGAACTGGAGATGGAGATATGCACTGGAGAGGAGGGGAATGAAAGTGTGGATTGTGTCATCTCTGAAACTATTTAAAAGTAATTCAGATAAGCCGAAAATAAAGAGGTTAATAAAATAATCACAATGGGATAATAATTACTCTATGAAATCGACCACAGTTGCTTCGGGAAAATGCCTTAAAGTAATTAAACAAAACATTATATAGGCCTATGACTTACAGCTCAATCACACCTAGTTGGCATAAATTGGAAAATGGGGGGCTACAATAGTGCACACAGTTATAGGCCAAAATGAATTATCTCAATATCAACAACTTTTATCAAATTTAGTCACTACAAATCTATGTGTTCGCCAGTCACTATGTAATATTATAGTATACTTGTATATATAGAAAGAGAGGAAACAACAAGCATTGCTGGATGAAGTTTTAATAACAGAACATAACTTTTAATACTTTTGTTGAACTATAGTACAACATATTTCTTGAGACGCTTGATCCATTCTTCTTTACTCGTTCTTATACTTATGTAATGGCAAAAAGCTCGTCAATAGATCTTCAATAATCACAGGCACTTCAGAGATGTCAAACTGTTCTTCATTATTGGGACATGACAGGACACCGTTGAGTATTGACACCAGAGCATCATCCACAGCTTGGTACAGGGACGAGTTCAAGAGTACTTCTAGGTAGTCTATGATGTCTGGTCCAAACGAGGAAAGTACAATGTTGATGAGTTGTCCCTGGTCTGTTCCTTCGTTCAGACCGTCAAATTGAACCTGTTGGAAGAGAAGGCTGATTCATTGATTTTGTAAGATTGACCGGTTGATCATGGAAGAGAAGGAAATGTCATTAATTACAGGTCCCATTTCACAGTTAATGCCATATTATAATAATTATAAGGCTGCTTCCTTCTCAGCCACTCATTAACTATTTTCAAGTTTCACAATTACTACATACACGATCAGTCAGTATATTCAAACTCACCATCATGACTATTACACTATACTTAGTAACCACCTCCACTTCTTCACTACTGTACTGTACTGTATATATATATGTATGTTCATTAACACATAAAATACCACGTGGGACTGGCCAGCAGTATCTGTAGTTCTATTCTTAGGGTGTCTACCAACACTTACTTGCGACGCATCTCCCATTGTACAAGGGCTTGAAGGGATCCCAGGTAAAGTCAATGGTGATATCCAGGTTGATGAAGCCCAAGCTGAAGTGATGAGAAGAAAAATATAGGCTACAGGATTATTCCGAAGACATAATTCTCATTGTTTGTATTGGAAGGCGACCAGGGCTACTATAACTGACAGTATACAGTCCCGAGGTCAAGATATTAAAAATAATAATAATAATAATAAATAAAAAATAATAAATCCATCATCACACACACTCACCTCATTGGACCCTCTCCATTGAAGGGAAGGTTCAGGAGATGGCCGGCAGCGTTGTAGGTTCCCACGTCGAGGTAGAGCATGTTGAACTTCATACGGAAAGTCTGGAAATCCTGCCTATTCGCTTGAAATCCTTCACTAGTGTGGGTAAATTCAGTCACGTCGATGTCGCTGATGCCGCGTATGTTGAGGTCAGAGAGAGCGAGCAAAACACTGGGGAACAGAAAGAAGTGGTAACAGTTAATGAAGGGATCCTGCATGTGGTGTCGTCAGAAAATTGGAGATATATGACTCCTTCAAATATTGCCACGAAACATCACTCACTGAAGGAGTTTGTTTTGTGGCATGGTTAGGAGGAATCAGAAGCCTCCAATTTTTACACACGATCACAGGGTCCATAATAGAAGTAGGCCTAAGTGTAGAGTAGCTCGGGACAGATCAGCGAGTCCAAAATTTGTATCCAGGTGTTGTTGAAGTTTCAAATCATTTGACCTACTAGTGAACCAATTACAACTCTTATCCTGTTGCATATTTGCATAAACTTGCTTAATTAATACTCGATCCGCGACTATACGAAGCAACCCTGGATATATATTTTGGATCGCGAATGTACATAAAATGATGCAACAAGAACAGTGAGATGAATTGAGTAAAATAAATAAATAAATGAGCGTAAAATGAGGAGAATCTGTCTAATAAAGGGAGGCCCACAGCACTGCACCACAACAAAACATCCCATATGATAACTTGAGTCTGCATGGCTATTATAATTATAATCTTAACACTCTCGGTCATCATTAAAAGTGACTAAAATTCTTGCCATTTATGTATCCATTTCTTGCAATGCAAGTATGGCATTGAAAAACGACTTAGAATGGCACAAACCCAATTAAATTTATTCTCTCGCCTTGAAAAATGACTTAGAACGGCACAAAACATTAAATTTATTCAGTCCAATGGTGGTATTCAGTCCCGTGTTGAAAAAATTACCTACTCGAGTGCCAGGCTGGGAACACAACTTTATTACAGTATACTCAGTTTATTTTTACTCACCTGTATTGGTCATCCCCGTTGATGTTGAGAGGCGGTAAGGCTGGGATGTGTAAGTCCTCAAACTGACTCAGAAACTCAGACAGTTGGCTTTCTATTACACCTTCAAATATTCTGGTATCAGGTTCACTCTCCACAGACTCGACAAATTCTTCAGAAGAGTCACCTGTTAAGGCAAAACCACACTGTGAGTTTACCTCCTCTTTAATTGTCTCATTTTGTTGTCACATGCAGTTCCATTGTGGTTATAGCCATTCTGCTGCATTTCCTCAGCGATGTCATTCCACACCTGGTACTTCTTTTTTCTTGGGTTGTCAAAACCAGACATGTGCATCCTGAATGTCTATATCAGGAGCAGTACTGCCTGCCTTGGCCATCCTGTTGACCAAAAAAATATATAGAATATATAAAATGATATAGAAGTTTCTGAAAGCTCAATAGTCGCAGTGCTTAATGGGGCAATTTTAGCATGAGAATGAAAACCTCACACACATTATTTCAATACATCCATTTATAATAAGGTCTGTAAGGCATAAACACATACCGTTGTCTTGCTGCGACTCACTCTCAGCATCCTGCTGTGATCCCACACCAGAAGAGGGACATATTTCTGTGTATAAAGGAAACATAAGGGTGTTGGAATTTATTGCATGATTTTACCGATATATTTAGGTCATTTATAAGCAATACCTTAATAAATAAGTATTCCTACATCCAGTAAACCTATAACTGTAAATACATTTCAGAAATTAGTTGAAGTTGTTTTGAATACTGTACTGGAAAAATCTGTGTCCCGGTCCGAGGAACTATACCGGACATAGCTGCCCTAGCATTGTAAGCAATGGTTAAACAACCATAAACTTAAAACTTTAAAATGAAGGGGTTCTGGCACTCCTTCAGACCTAGGCTCCATGAAGGGTTCAAACCTAATCCACATTAGGTGGTCTCTGGCATTCTTTCACACAGACCTAACCTACATTAGGGGTTCTGGCACTCCTTCACACCTAGCCTAAAATAAACACTATAACGTACCACTCTCGTCCAGCTCCTGAATCGGTGGATTTTCATCATGCTGCTGGCTGAATCCCCCAGCATCAGCCGATGAACAACTTGCTGTGTATTTGGAAATAGTTATAGTTCATGCAGATTATATTAGTTTGTCTAGACAATACAGTTAGTGAAGTTTTTAATTTACAGTATATTCACAATATTACATTTAGGTTTCTTAACTTGCTTTTTAACATTGGCCTGCATACATTAACATGTGTAAAATCTCATGTTTGGCTTTTGGGGCAATGTTCACTAAAAAATTCATAACTATTACCGACTAAATACAAAATTTAAGCGGTAGATCAAAAAAAAAATCACTTTAAAGTAACTGGCATATGGTCCTCCCTCATATTTATGGGCACAGGGTAAGTTCTAACTTATAAAATGAACTAAAATATTATTATCACTTCTAGCTACTCAATATTTACTTTTAATTACACTTCGGGTTCTTTACAGTACTTACGAGTGCACGTTAATGTATGTTGGTTGATATGGCCGAAGTCTGGAGACTGCAATAGGCAGGAACTGCGTTGGTATACCTGCAGGCAACGTGTCACACTACACTCCCTTGTAAATATACATTGTGATGAGACTGTTCTGTACAAGTTATCATTAGTACAGGTTATGTCAAAAGGGTTTGTTTACAAACTTTACATGATCTCTGCATGGCATGTTGTAAAGAACAAACAATGGTTCATATTTTTATTTTTACATATTTTTTTCTAAAAAATTCCTAGATCTGGTATTACAATGGACAATTTATCAACACTATATTTTATCAATAATCCATGTTACATCAAGTTAAACCAAGAATAAAAAAAAAACAATTGAAATTTTCTATTTTAATTCCAGTTTTCAAACATTCAGTGTACAAATTTTAATTACTGTGCACAACTGTAAAAATGTCTACACAAAAGTATAATTTTACAAAAGACATCTTTGCCAGTGAGCGTAAAAAACCCTCATTTAACTCTAGTACAAGAGGGAGAAAAACTCCTTGGCAAAGAGTCTACTCATTACCTGTCACCAAATGTAGGGCAAACATTTACTTTTCTGTGGCGAGACTCACAATAGCAGCAAGAAAACCAAACACCTATAGCATATTTATAATGAACAAAGTTTTGATTCTGCTTGGGCCCTCTAGCAGGAGCAAAACTATATAGCTCAACATAAATTAACTAACCGTGGTTATTGATTTTCCCCATAAATAATCACTACACTCAAACCTGCCCCACCCCCTGTAAGTAACAAATTCATCCAATAGAATAAAGTGACCTCAAAGACCATACATTTCCATTAGCCTTGCAATACACAATTGCTGTTGGTCTAGATCTACCACTTCATTTCTCTGAACATAGCAGGGCACCTTATCCCCACGTTAAATGAAAACTTATCAAATTCCTTAACATGCCCAAGCCATCCATCGAAAACTTAACACCCTATAAATTTAGTATTTTTCACTTATATTTAGTTTGGTTCAATTTACTCTTAAACTTCAATTTACAGTAAGTCCCTAATTGATAATGTACAAATAACCAATACATTTTAGCATACTACATTGACACAGCATGAAGATAAAGCTGATTACTCCGAGATGCAGAGGACAGGTTAGTGCTACTTCTACTGTAGTGTGTACATGCAAATCAGTGTGTGCATTCAGATTAAGTTCGTACAATGGAGTTCAGACATTTTATTCTCCCGATGAGAGGTCATTGCAGACAAAAAAAACTCTTCCCCCTGCTGTTCACCAGTTCCCATAACCACATTATTGGCTTTTATGCACTTTTATGCAGCGGGGAAATGGGTTCAGCTCGAATCTGGAGAGCCCAGTATCGGATACTATATTTGAAACCACTCCATTGTGAACCAGTGTGTGTGTGTGCGTCATGCATTCATCTAATTAGTGGCACTGTGCTGACAAAAGTAATCAGTTTAATTATGCTGAAATGCTTCACCATCTATGTAGATATGCTTTACAAAACAATACAATACTGAAAGTGGAGGAACTATTTCCAAAATGAACATTTGGTATAGAGATGATGCTCGACACAAAAAGGGAGAGTATCTTTGATATTGTACAGCTTCGTTCTTGCATAGGTCACCAGGTTCTTCCTCTTCTTGCATAGTTCAGTGTAGCATTGTGAACATATTCCTTGGTGTGAATAGTTCATGTAGCAGTTTGTGTAGCATCCAGGCAGTCATGAAGGTCCATCCATCGCCAGACCAAGTGAGTGAAGGCTGGGTATACCGGCGACGATGTACGGAGCCACATCTGAAATTTAAAATATATTGAATAAGCTGTGTAACCGATTTGTTTACATACACTAAATTGAATTATTGTAATCAAAACTACAGTATTTATAATTACATTACAGCCATCCTTGTTTTCCTTGTATTGACCAACCAGAAGTAGTCTTAATAAAATGCTTAAAAATTACACAATACCGATTTCAGTACCTTGGAGAAATCAATTGTACAGACAAACTCGTTAACAGTATTAATTCGACCCCCGCAAGGGGCACTATACAAGTACAGTATGCAAGTCTGCCAATATCGCATAGAAAATTCCATCTCTTGTTATGCCAATAGTATACAAGCACAATCATATAGAAAAGTTCCTCTTATCATGCCAATAGTATTTAAGCAACACAAACTGGTAGCACCTCTAAAATTCCCCTATTAATTGCAATTTTTTTTTCCAAACACAAGAAAGGGCTCTTACCAGCTATCATCTGATGAGACATTCCCTACCCACAGAGGCAGGGTTAGGTGAGAGAGTTGCCCCCAATTCCTCCACAGACAGCCATAGTGTGTCCAACCAAGTCCTCCACTGGCAGCCAGTGTGTCCAACCAAGTCCTCCACTGGCAGCCATAGTGTGTCCAACCAAGTCCTCCACAGGCAGCCAGTGTGTCCAACCAAGTCCTCCACAGGCAGCCAGTGTGTCCAAGGTATTTTGTGGTCAGACTATGTTCATTACAGCTAACCAGGTGGGGGATATTCTGGCAACCATGGGAGCCGAGACATGCAGTATGTTCAAGATGACCAGGAGCCCCACAGGTATTCCTCTCCAGAAGTCACATCTGTTGACAATATTAATGAATGAGCACAACATAATAGAAATTCAATGTGAAAATACAAATGTACCTTCATGATCTACCAACATCTGGAAATTTAAAGACCCAAAAGCAATCCCTTTGCAATCATGAGTCCTACCTTTGTTAATAATCCACACAATTGAGTAATCCTGCCAACATATGGACAATTCTAAGTATAAAATTAACCCCTTACCAAGAATATTTACCTTTTAGGACTGAAGAGTGCATAGATTCAATAGCCATATGTCTAGTACTCGTTTCTTGGTTGGTGGTGTTCTACCAAGGGGTCCAAGCTCTGGTCATCAATCCTCTGTAGTCTCATCTGCAGTTTCTTCATCCGTCTCATCTCTGCTCCGCCATCCTCCATTTTCATCCTATCTTCTATCTTATTCCACCATCATCCTCCCCCCACCCCTATCTTGCTCTTTCATACTCTACTCCCCCCTATCTTGTTCCACCTCTATCCCCCATCTCTCCACCACCATCCTCCACTTCCCCCACCCCGCTCCACCTTCCACTTCCCCCCTTCTAACTCCACCATCCTCTTTCCCCCTTCTCACTCTATCCTCCACTTTCCCATATATGTTCTTCATCCTTCAATTTTCCCTCATCTCTGTCCTCCATCCTTGACTCCCCCCCCCCCCCCATCATCCTCCACTTTTCCCCATTTCTCTCCAATTTGTTTCCTCAGTATCCCAACTATCTCTCCACCATCCATCCCTTTCCTTTTAGCTTCATCTTCATTCCCCACCTCTCCACCACCATCCTCATCCTCTCCATCCCCATCATTATCTCTCTCCATCTTGCTCCACTATCATTCTCTTTCCCTTTCCATCTCGCCACCACCATCACTCTCCTCAATCCACTCCACCATCCTCTCCATCTCACTCCACCACTGCCTACCCTCCTTCCCCATCTAGCATCATCTTGTCTATCTTCCTCCACCACTTTCCTAGTCTCTAATTCCAACTTGCTCTCCAATTTTATTCCTATCAATTTCACTCCCATCTACATTAATCCCAATCATATCGCTCCACCTCAATCCTCTCCACCATAATCATTTCCTGCTACCATCTCCAAAATCTCTCCATCTGCAATCCCCTCTCCCCACCATCGTCATACTAGTACACTCCCATCTCTCCACCACTCCATCTCATTACATAATCCTTTCTCCAATCCCTATTTCACTCCACCAGTCACCATCCTCATTCCCCTCCACCATTCTACCTACCATTCTCTCCATTCCATCTTAGATCTCTTGTCTCCATCAATCCCCACTCCCTCTCGTCTCCATCAATCTCCACTCCCTCTCGTCTCCATCAATCCCCACTCCCTCTCGTCTCCAATCCCCACTCCCTCTCGTCTCCAATCCCCACTCCCTCTCGTCTCCAATCCCCACTCCCTCTCGTCTCCAATCCCCACTCCCTCTCGTCTCCATCAATCCCCTCTATTTCGCTTCATCCTCCTCTCACCCAATTTCCATCTTTTCTCTACCGCCAGTCTCTCCATTTTTCCTCCCCATCCCACCTTCGTCAAGCACCTCCCATTTAGCTTCATCAGTCATCCTCACTCCGTTCTCTTCCCCCACTCACCCCCCCCCCCCCATCTCCATTATCTTACCCTTTCTCTGTCGGTCCATTATCATCCTCTCTCCCATCTCGCTCCAATATAAACGGTTCCACCTCGTTCCATCATCATCCTCTCTCCCCTATCTCCTTCCATTATCCTTTTACAATCTCTCCATTATCATCCTCTTTATCTCCCATCTCGCTCCATTATCATCATCTCTCCCATCTCGCTCCATTATCATCACCTCTCCCATCTCGCTCCATTATCATCACCTCTCCCATCTCGCTCCATTATCATCACCTCTCCCATCTCGCTCCATTATCATCACCTCTCCCATCTCGCTCCATTATCATCACCTCTCCCATCTCACTCCATTATCATCATCTCTCCCATCTCGCTCCATTATCATCCTCTCTCCCATTATCATCCTCTCCCCCTACATCTCGCTTTAATATTATCCTCTCTCCCTCATCTCGCTCCATCTCCAATCCTCTCCTTGCTCCATCTCCAACATCATACCACCCCATAATATCTCCACTTCAGTCATCCTCTCTCCCACATCTCTGTTCACCATTAATTACCCTCATCACTCAATCACCGTAATTTTCTCCACGTCCTATCACCATCATCCTCTCCATTGCATATCATCCTCTTCTCTACACCACCATCCTCCCAATCTCCACCATATCACTCCATCAATCCCAAAAGTGCCTCGCCGATTAATTGATCGATTGATATTAGGCACCGCAACAGCTGTCATAATTTAAAGCGCCAGGAAAAGGTGATAGAGAGGTTGGACAGCAAGCAGAAAGGAAATAGAGAGAAAAGAGGGATAGTTGAAGAACTGAAATGGAGTGGCTGGGGCCAAAGGGGGCTCCCTAACCATTAAATAAAGTATTGCCCACATCACTACAGGCAATACCCCTCTTTGGGACAATCCTCACTAGCCTAACCCTGTTTCCATTCCCACATCTAGTCACTTATATTTCAATACTCTAGTCTTCACTTCATAAAATCCATATGTATTATATTCATATCCACTTCAGTCCCCTCCATCCTCAAAGCCCTATCATCACCATCACCATCATCACTGGCCTTATCTCTCCTTCCCCAATCATTTTCAATCCACACTGTGGTTTAGTTTTTCGCTTTTCACAATCCTAACAGCCATCTACCCATTTCCCAAACCCAGTTTGTACTGGTAGTTTTTTAATTCCCTAAACTCAGCACAGGCTACCTCCATTACCCCAATTCAGTTTGTCACTGGCCATCTCCATTCCCCATATTTTGCCACCAGCCATTTCACCATTCCCCAATCTTTGCATAGGCCACCTCCAATCCTCAATCACATTCGCCACTGGCCTTCAATCCCAATCACCAATACATTCCCCGAAAAGATCCACATTTGACTTCTCATTCCCCAATCTTTGCACAAGCAACCTACATTCCCTAATCCCGTGTGCCACTTTTCCCCAATCTTAGCACTGTTCACTTCCATTTCCATTTTCCACTGGTAATCTTAAATCCCTAATCCAACATCTATCACTGGCCATCTCTCCATTCCTATTCACCACGGGCCTTCAATACCCAATCCCAATTACCACTGGCCGTCAATCCCCAATCCCATGCACCACTGATCTTGTCATTTCCTAATTCCATAGGGTATCATTCCAAAGTCTACCCTCCATCTTACTCTTATTTCCGCACAGTACATCCCCATTCTTAAATCTCATGCCATCCAGACAAGGAACCAGCTTTATCATTGTATTTTTCCATCTACCAATCCACTCCATGCTCCCATAAACACATTTGGTGTCATACTGTGAGTTCCCATTCCTCAAATACAGTATACTGGAATCCCTTAATTTTCACAACTAGTCTCCATTTCCCTATCACAGGCTAATTCTCATCTTTTCCAGGACCATTCCCCGATTTCCATTTTCCATCACCCAACCTCCTACTTCCATCCCATACTGCTCTGCACTATTTGGAATTTGACCTCACTCCAATCCAGTCATCTTCATTCCCCAATAACTGTCCTCTTCCTTCAGGCCTCGTCCCATCACCACACCAGGGGTCCATCCCATATTGCCACACCACAGGGGCCAATCCTACATCACTAGGCCACCATCCCATATAGCCACACCACATCATACATATCGCCAGGCCACGCACCCACAAGGACCCCATCTAATATCACCACGCCACACCACCATAGAGCCCAATTTCATATTGCCTCACCACCACTTGGCCCTATTTCATATTGCCATGCCACACCATCACAGGGCCTCATCCCATATTGCCACACCATCACAGGGCCTCATCCCATATTGCCACACCACAGGACCCCATCTCATTGCCACACCACTGGGCTACCATCACACACCATCAGGACCCATTATCACCACACCACTGGGTCCCCATGACCCTCACACCAATGCACATCACTCACACCACAGGGTCACCATGACCCTCACACCAATGCCTATCGTAGCACTAGGCCCCATCACCCTCACACCAATGCCCATCACTCACACCACAGGGTCCTCATCACCCTCACACCAATGCCCATCAATCACACCACAGGGCCCCCATGGCCCTCACACCAATGCCTATCACTTACACCACAGGTCCCCCATCACCTTTACACCAACACAGGGTCCCATCAACCTCACCATTGTCCATCAATCACACCACAGGGCCCCAATGACCCTCACACCAATGCCTATCTCCATCACCTTCACACCAATGCCTATCGCAGCACTAGGCCCTATCACCCTCACACCAATGCCCATCACAACACTGGGCCCCATCTTCACACCAATGTCCATCACAACACTGGGCCCCATCTTCACACCAATGTCCATCATTCACTCCACTAGGCTCCATCAACCACACACCAATGCCCATCGCAGCACTGGAACCCATCAATGTCCATCACTCACTCCACTGGGCTCCCAACCACACAAATACCCATCACAGCACTGAGCTCCATCACCCCCACACAGCACTGGGTCCCATCAACTTTACACCAATGCCCATCACAGCACTGGGCCCCATTATCACACCAATGTCCATCACTCACTCCACTGGGCTTCATCACCCTACTAATGCCCATCACCACACCAATGCCCATCACTCCCTATTAGGCCCCAGCACCATACCGTTTTATAATCACCCACACAGCTGGGCCTCATCACCACACCAGACGTCAGTGTTTCATCAGCAACACAATGTTTCATCATCCATACCATAGGTCACCATCACTACTATAATAAACATTCACACTAAAGCTCAGCCACACCACTGAGCTCCATCACCATCCACACCTGCAACATGACCTCAGTGCACTCATTTCACCAATTGACCCTGAGGTTTACTAGTGGACGACACCTGCACGTTTGACATTTCTTAGACCAGTAGTCTGTAGCCACTGAGCCCGCGACGTTGCATTGGTCCCTGCCTAACGTGTACCTATCAGAATCCCTAACCAAATGCTCAGTAAAAAGGTACCAAGAAATGTAAACAATGCAGGGCGAACTCTAGTAAACTCCACACACAACATACCACAGTTAACAATATGTTACTAGATACTCACTCTGTATTTTGAGGCGGTGATCTAGCATTGCTTGAATAATGAGTTATTCAGCCAGGCTGAAGAAGTTATCCAACCAGCATGAAGACTGTCCCCAATCTGAAAAATTAACAATATATTACTCTGGTATTCAAGTGGAATGTGATGTACAGTATGTAGAAATAAATTTTGTTCACATAGCATCATAGAAAGTTTGCATGTCCAGTTATCCTTTGGATCCGAAGTTAGTAGTCGAGTGTAAATTACTAATATTAGTGTTAAATAAAAGACCTTTCAGTGAACCAGTTAACAGCAACTTTTAATCCTCACCTTATAACTATAGTTTTCTGTGCTGCCACTCGAACCTGGATACTTCCTTAGAGCATCTTAGGATCCAGCATAATAGCGGTCTCCCCCAGCCATTCACCACCATCACAACACCAAAACACTAATCCCCAGCACTATTAACACCTGAAAGTATCTAGAACATTAGTACACACAGGTTTAATCCACAAGTCTGGCGAGTGTTGCCGGGGTTTACTAGAGTATGGAGCCCACGTGCCTGACATTATCAGACCAACAGCCCCCATACTCTGAGCCGCATCGCACGAGTCCCTGCCTAACGTCCTATCAGAAGCCCTAACAAAAATTGCTCAGAGTACGAGGACACTACAAAAAAAGGATAAAAAAAAGGGGTCAAACTCTAGTAAATCCTCCGCCCAGAGACAGGGGATTAAACCGAAATGACAATGTTTTTACACTCACTCCAGGGTCCCTCGTAGTGATGCTCCAGCGATGTTCGAAGAACCTGTTAACCAACCTGAAAATTTAAATGAGCTTGTCATATACTGTAGTGCATAACTGGTAGACATTAAAAAAAGGGCAGTTAAATCTTACCAAATATTTCAACAAAATATGGCATTACACTGGTGTACGTTCTAAAAAGGTCATAGTTACACTGTAAAATCTTAAACTAGTACAATTTTTGGTTTCTCCCATTACAATCTTTCATGTACACATTGACATATAGATTACTTTGATCAAAGTGTTTCAACAATAACATAGACCACCACAGTTACTAGCAATGGTACAACAGCAAGTAATCCTCACCTTAACAATGAGAAGATTTGTGTTGGGTTTTAATCTGAAGACACATGGGAGATCTCCACTTGATCTCCCATGCATTCTTGATAATTTTCCTAGCACCACTAATCCAACAGTTAATATTCCACCACTTCGTTTAACCATCAATACAAGCATTATCTTCACATCTGCTTGCTCTCTTCACCATCCTACTCTTCGTGCCACAAACTCGCTCTTTTTTCTTGCCACCAATCCACACTACCATGTCTCCTCTGTCTCTGCTACACTCCAAGAATATTTCCCAAGAGTTCACTACATAATCCTCATCATTATACACCTTTTCTTTTTCCAGTGTTCTTGCAGTACACTTTTCTTTCCTTCATTTCTCAGATATACAAGAAATTTAACCAAAGTAGCCTCCTTTAAATCCTCTTCAATACAACAAATTTATAACTGCAGGCATAAATATCCTCTTGCACTTCCCATTTCGACACCTGTAACCAAATAAATAAATTAATAAAAGGTAAAAAGTTTTAAGTTTAAACACCAAAACTATCTGCTACATTTCATTTTACCAAATGCAAAGGCAATCCATGGAATTTATACTAGAAACTTTATAATATATGCATGTACAGATTCAACTTGCATCAAGAACCATTTTGCCTTGAACAACATCTGTGCATCGTCAACAGGATAAATGAAGCTCAACAATACAATAGTTTGATTATTCTTACAGTTCACGACCCATTAAATTGTGAATCAATGGCGTTAATTCAATTCACAAAAGTGCAACAAGTAGTCACTCATAAAAGTAAATCAACGTCATATCTCAAGTGTCATCACTGACGCCACAAACACTATTGCCAGAACAGATTTCACTCGTACAGTATTAGGCGACTGGCCTGGGGGGCGGGTCTTAATTTGTAAGAATGACTATATCGTGGTACAGGTAAATAAATTACAAGAAATTTTTAAACTTCAGAATGATCCTAATCAATTCATAATTATATATCAAATTAACCTCGTTTTAGTCTGGAAAATTACTGTGTGAAGTAACAAATGGTTTTTAATTAAGGTCTACTTACTTGGTGTTATTGGAAGAGAGACATACAGCACGGCATCCACCCTGGTTGGTCCCCTCCCCCTACCACAGCTCCCCACCAGATGCCCCACCCACCCATACAGTGGGTCTAAAGTGGGCCTTCACGTCATCTCTACTCCATACAGGGGTGCGGTGACCCCTGGCTGTATAGGACACGTTACAAGCGACAGTTGGGGTCTTGCGTGGCGGTACAGTGGTCAGGATCAGGGTAACAATAGTAGTGGACCAAGCTGCTCAACACTCAAGTAACCTGTAAACAACATAATCATTATTAACAGACCACACCTTGCAGGGTTGGGGTAATACTGGTACAGTTCACTGGGGTTCAATAATATAACTCAATTCCTTGTGCTTCGAACGAGATAAGCACAGATGGCCTTATGTACAGTCGGCGGCAAAAGTCCTGTCGCCTCACTTGCTTCACCTGAGACAGGCAGTGTTCATGTACTCGAGAAATACACATGTTTTCTACACCTAATAATCTCGAGTCTATGAACATCACGTGCCTCGGTGAAGCAAGCGAGGCGACAGGACTTATGCCGCCGACTGTACACTCACGGTCAGAAGTTGTGTCCTGATCCCATTGCATTATGAATCTCAACTAGCAGAGCATTGATAATTCGAACAACTGTGTTATAGAGACACACCGTTGTTCAAACCTTTTAAAATGAAACTCAATAGGTTAAGTATGGTTATGGAGGGAGTACCGTATTAATGACTTACTAATTTCTCAAACACGCGAATATTTTTGGGTTACGTGAAAACTTAAGTAATTTACGTATTTTAACGAACTGGAGTACATAAAGGTAACACGTATATACTAATAGCCCACAGCCCCGAGCTTGAGGTATGGGAGAAAAAAAAAAAATCCATGCTAGGCGAAACATAAGTACAGTACAAGGCCTCGGTAAATAATTTAATAAGGTTATCAAATTACTAGACATTTATTTATGCTAATATAATTATAGGGTTGTCTATTTTTTTTATCGTGCAAATCGCTATGCAAAAATAATTTGAAACTATAATTTAAAGTACTTTGCAGTAAGTTGCTACCTTGCAATACATTTACGGTAACTTGCCATTTGTTACCTTCTCAATTTCCTCTTCAATTATTTTTTTCCCCATCGTCCACTACTTACTGTCACTCTCCACGTTCAACTGACATTTGTTGTAATTTATAGAAATCGTACACTTTACACGAGTTCCACCTGGACCATCCCCTCACGTGGCTTGGCTAACGTGGCAACAGCACTTCGTTTGTGAGCAATGCATAATTATACAAGACTATTTTAAATACCGGTAGGTAAATCATCATCTGTATTCACGTCAGAGATAAGGGAAGTGGGGAAGGACAAACAGCTTGGTGGTCCTGTTGACCTCTGTGGCTGCCTACACGTGTAAAATGTGAGCGTAACAAGCAAGCCTGCCACCAGGCACTAAGTACAATACATTTTTATACTAATTATACAAAAATATTATAAGTTTCATTGCTAAATATTTTTCTACAATGCTTAATCTTCCTTTACCTTTCACTTGGAATGAGCAGAACATCGGATGCGAGGAGATATGAATGATACTTAGCACACACACAAGGTAATCAAACATGGCGTCGGGTGAGGTTCAAGGTTGGTGACTGTGCGAGGGGTTAATGCGCAAGCGCTAATTGCATAACTCCCAACTACAACGGTTACGTCATCTAAAACTTGCTACAGTAAAAGTACGTTAATCCGACCACGGATCCTCCGAAAATCCAAAGTCCAGATTTTTTAAAGTGGTAATAAATATTTCAATTTTGGTGCGGGGATTTCCCGGGTGTATCGTCACACGTGATTGGCGTACAGCTGGGCCAACCACACTCACACCTATTAGGTGTACCTATGCTCAAATTAATATTAAGTGGAAGTAGTTTTTCAAAGAAAATTACCAAAATTATTCAATACAAATTAAGGAATGTTTGTGCACGAATGAAAATTCAATTAGTTTTGGTGATAACTGAAATTTCCACCCCATTGTCACTCACGCTGGCTTGAATCATACACTCGTGATAAGCCAAATCCCTTTATAGTGAACTTCTCAATACGGGCATTTCTCATACTTTTAACATATATCCCAGTACAGACATTTGATATGGTGAAAAGTGCAAGTGATTGTATGAGAAAATTACAAAGAATAATTAATATAAACTAAGGAAATGTGATTGTATGAGTAGAAACTCATAAATTATTGGTGATAACTGAACTTGCCAACTCGTCACGCACTACACTCACGCTATTAGGCCTAACATTTTAGAATGAATAATCTTTAAAAACATTCATTTTCCATACTTTGGGCTAATGTTTAGAATTATTTTTTGTCATTAGCTGTATATGGGAACCAGAGATACGCGTGAAAGCACACGTAGTTTTGAGAGGTGGTGTACAGGCAACTGAACTCGTCAAGGGTCTCCTCTCAATTGATCCGAAATAACGAGAGTTTACTGTAATCCTATAATGTGTGCGTTTCTTTTTCCATATCTATATTTGGAGGTCCGACCAATAGTCCGAATGAACTTCAGTCCCCTGCAATTCAGATTACAGGACTAATACTGTATTAGATAAAAAAAAAAAAAACTTTCCCTTTATATATAAACTGTTTATAGTTGATAGACAAAATAACATATCCAGCGTGAATAGATATAATCTTACCAACCATAACTAGCATTGTGCAGGCACCAAAAAATAAATAAAATACACTAGTTTCAATATAACAATGAATTATCGGTAAATTATCCCCCAAATACATTTGTGGACGCCTGACAACTGTACACAGAAGTTTGACACCATAATTTACTTCACATCTCACTACGGACAAAAAAAAATTAACCTGCTATACCTAGCACCTCGTTTCTCTCGCTCTTGCTTCTCAGTATAGGTAATAAAGCCGCTTAAAAAATGTATCACTTACACTAGTGACATACTGGTAACTTACGGTATTGAATAACAACTATTCTAAGACTGGAGTAATAATGGAGAGGCAGGGAAGGGGGAGGATTGTTCACCAGCACCGAATATTATCACTAATCCCTTACCGGCTATGTCATGATCACACTTATTAAACTCAGCAAAAATAATGGTCAATTTTAATGTCCGTACCCTAAAACAAGTCGTTAAATGAAGAGGAAAGGATCATCGGCTTCTAATTTAATATGTTAATTAAGCAGCCACGTGGCACACGACAATATTTCGTACAGGCAAATCTTAATCTGTATTAAGGTCAGAGATAATGGAAGTGGGGGACGAAGGGCAAACAGCTTGGTGGTCCTGTTGATCTGTCACTCGGTGGCTGCCGGTGGCTACATACACGTGTAAAATGCGAGCGTAACCAGCGCTAAGTACAATACTGTACATTTTATACTAATTACACAAAAATATTATAAGATTCATTGCTAAATATTACACTACAATGTTTAATCTTCATTTACCTTTCCCTTGGAATGCGCAGAACATCGGATGCGAGGAGATATGAACGATACTTAGCACACACTCAAGGTAATCAAACATGGCGTCGGGTGAGGTTCAAGGTTGGTGACTGTGCGAGGGGTTAATGCGCAAGCGCTAATTCCATAACTCCCAACTACAGCGGTTACGTCATCTAAAACTTGCTTTTCTATAAAAAAAAATTCCCTTCATAACTGTTTAGTGAATAACACTGGTGTCTAACGTGAATAATCGATATAATCTCACCCACCATAAGGATTGTGCAGGCACCAATGAAAAAACAAAAACACGCTAGTTTCAATATATCCATTAAGAATTATCCCCCAAATAATACAACATTTATGTGGACTGCACACCTCGACACCATAATTTACTTCTTATCATTAGATCACTTACACTCGTGACTCAATACATATATACTGGTAACTGTTACGGTATTTAATAAAATCTCTCCAACTACTCGAAGTCTGATGGAGTAATAATGGAGAGGCAGGGAAGGGGGAGGATTATTCAGACACTGGTTAGACGGATAAAGATCATGAATCCATTACCGGCTATGTCATGCTAATATCTTATTCATTTCAGCAAAAATAATGTCAATTCTAACGTCCATACCCTAAAAAGAGTCGTCAATGAAGAGGAAAGGATTAGGGGCTCAGATTAATTATTAATAATCCGTGGCACAAGATTACGTCAACTCTTAACGTTAGCATCAATCAGCCGGCCATGTCAATTAAACAGAACGCTTTAATAATTGTACAGCAACAGACTCGAGATATAATAGCAGCATAATATAATACTGTTCAAAAACTAACAAACAATTTAAGATATATGAAAGAAATGCATACTTACAATAAATTACCGAGGTTAATGAGGAGGCACAAGGAGTCAAGAGAGGCACAACCTTTCTTTACCAATTCCCTAAGCCAAATGAGGACGAGGACTGTGGATTGAGTATCTCGTCAGTTCAGTTCTGTTGTTTGATAGGTGAGGAGTATTGCCTTTCCAACGGCACTCCTCTTTTGTCTCGTTAATATGTTAGTGTTAATACCGATGCTGTGCTTTTTTCATGTTTATCTATTATTTTCTATATTTTCCTTTCCTTTATTTTATGTTGAAATTTCACCGAAATTCCATGGTTAGGTATGGGAGGGATCGTGCAGCTCCTAATTACCTTAGATATTTGTGTGTATTGGTTCACTCAAAGAACCTGACATTGCAGCTATCTGTGCTCTAGCCAAGGACAATAAAACTAACCAAGAAATCTCAGCTAACACAGGATTATCAATAAGAACAGTACAGAGGTGGATAAAAAAATTCGGTGCGGGCGGAAGTGACTCTATCCCACCCATGGAGGTATAATATAAGATTATACCTCCATGATCCCACCACCATACAAACCACCAGCTGCAGGGCGTAAACGGAAAGTGACTGAGAGGACTTTGAGAGTTATTGGTAGACAGCTGGAGGTCCAAACTCGCATCACAAGCCGAGAAATAAAGACATATTAATAAGAACCCAGATTTGCTGGCTGGAGTGGCTGACAGCCGACAGGACAGTGCGGGATTATTTGAAACGCGACTTGGGTTACAGGTGTTGCCGCGCTGTACATAAACCATGGTTAACTGTTATTCATCGCAAAAAAAGATTAGCTTTTGCCTCTCAATATTATGACTGGGGTATTGATGAGTGGCGAAAGATGTTGTGGTCGGATGAATCCACTTTTGAAGTTACAGATAACCAGAAAAGTCGAGTGTACCGCCGACGTGGTAGTGATTCCCATGACCCCAAATACTTTAATCATTAATTCTTTTTGGATTATATAATTTTAATTAATAATATTTTCATTATAAATTTTATACTTCTATTTATTTAACCACACAGTAAAACATCCTGATTCATTGATGGTAAAGGATCGTGACACATCTTCACTTCCACGCCTTCAAGCAGCCATACAAGATATCTGAGACAATATTACCAAATTTAATTAAAGGATTATTTATAAGTAATCAAACTTGCAATTTTTTACCAGTAGCCTACTTACAATTTGGTACCAGTACTTACACTGTTGCAGAGGTCTTAATGTAAATATATTTATTATTAAAGAAATATGTGGTTACACAGTTAATTGATTCTTTACCTAACATATACCTAACCATGCAATTTCGGTGAAATTTGAACATGTGAAGATTGGTATAATAGCCATCAAGTTTTCACTAATAATTAAGTTAAGAGTGTCCAATTTTTGTTGTTTTTCCCTCCACCTAAACTCGAGATATGAGGCTGGGTACCTATATTATAATTGTGATGATTTTATTTGGAGATCAGCAGTTGGCCTTCTCTGTGGTTTATATTAAATCTTGCCAAAATGTATTCATAATTTAATTTAATATTAACCCTTTTATTGCTTTCCTATGATATGACGATTCCGTCAAATGGTCATTTTTTCGGCTATTATTTTGGTTCGGCACCTTCGGCAAGCCAGTTGTTCGGCTCCACGTAATCATAATGACAGAATAATAATAATAATATTAATATTTATTATTATTGTTTCGGTACCGTAGAAAATCGGCCCATAAAGTGTACAAGAAAAATGTATGTAAAATTGTATATATAAATCTGTTGGAGAAGAAGAGAGGAGACAAATATGGAGTTCGATAACAAACAATTTCAATAACTATAATATAATTAAGACTTTATTAGTAGAGCCGATGAAAAGGCTGATAACTCCACGGAACTCTACATCTTCCATCACTTACCCAGCATCAGTTTACACCAACAAGTTCTTCAATTAACTTGTCAAGTTTATAGGCTAAAATATCATACGACATACGTATAACAAAGCAGCAGGAGACAATGTTTTCTTAATTGATGGGTGTATTATGATTAGTATAGAGCATCTTTAGGATTTGTACAATAGCAGAGGTCTATGTTCAAAATATAAACAATACTCCATGACCATATTGCAGAAAACACAGGATAATGAGTAGGCTATTCAAATTTTACATTAACTTATATGTAGGCCTGTATTATAAACTACAACAAAATATTGCAATGTTTACAATATCCATTTCAGGTTATGATGAATATGTGTGTACGAAACATCAGATAGATTGGCCTACACTTTACAGAACAGCAGTATTCTGAGTACAGAGTTGGAGATGGGCCTGAGCACAGTGGTCTGAGTGGTGTCAGAGTAGTGGTGTCAATAGAACAGTCGATAATGGCAATTGTTGTCAGGAGCAGAGGTACATCAGTAGTATGGTGGTTTCAACAGTAAAGTAGTGTCAGAAGTACTGTACATTGGTGTCATCAATAAATAAGTCGGGACACACACACCTCCCATAGGAACACCAGGGTCGCCACTCCCAGACCTGAAAACATATTAGTTATTCAAAAGACCGACCGTACTGTACGTGACTTGTTAAATTTGGCATTGTAGTGCTTAGGAGTTAATTTCACTTATCTTTTAGGTTATATATCAGTCTCCTGCAAATCAGATGCAAGATAATATTGATCGAAGGTTGCAAGTTTTCATCATCACCTACAGAAAAACAAACTATGCATGGACGTTGTTTACCTCCAGCCAGCAGCAACAGACAACCAATGAAGGCATCCAGGGTGAGTCCAGACACAGTTATACCACTCCTGAGGGCAGAGGGAGGCTGGAGGCACTGGGAGGTGTTTCGAATCTCTAGTTGGAGCCATTTGTTGAATATTCCTGCCTCCGTCACCCTATGTATCCTGAATATCAATCACAACTTTAGACATTTTGACACAGGAGCTTAGGGTAACAGTCAGAACAATAAAAGTAATCAATTTTATACATACAGTACATGCGTGTGCTCGCGTCTGTATGAAATGACAACAGTTAAAAAAAATTAATACCAGAAATTCACTCTCTCCTTGTAGGCTGAGTTGGACTTGTAGGCGAGGGCAATGGCGACGTCAAAGATTGCCTCCCTTGTAATATACAGGTGACATTCGCCGGTAGTGCTGCCAGGAAGGAGACATACTGTACTACATTTCAGCAGATGAGGATATTATTTGTATTATTTATATGTTATGGGTTAAGAAGAAATATCACTGACCAAACTGGAACTCCATCCCACGTAATGCTGAGCACCTTAATTGCTGGACAAGTTTCAGAGTCCTATTACTAAATTCTAAGACTTAGTATCTATTGAAGGTTCCCATACTAGCGTAAATACAAGGCTCTGATATCAAGTGCGTTAATTCTGACAAGATATACGTCAAAATATAACGCTTAACTAATCTATACTACAAGTTGTTGATGGAGAGATAGATTGAGTATAGGTCGGCAGCGTGTTTACCTAAAGTCCCACGACATAGCTTTCATCATGGTGATGTCGTCGCAGATAGCAGCAAACTCCCCGTTGGCAATGGGTTGTCTGTCTTCCCAACAATCGTGAAACTCACCAGCTCGGTGGTCAAATACGGCTTTCTTGGCGCCTCCTGTGGCAGCCTATAACATCAACAAGGAGAAAGAATTAGACGTTTTGTAGCTGCTTTGGGTGGGTGCTTCTCAAAATAACACACACACACACACACACACACACACACACTCCCCAGCTCAACCCACTCACTCACAGTATCACAACCCCACTCTCCTCATCACAGTCCAACTCCCCTCATCCCAACCTAACCCAACACAGGTCGACCCCCATCATGAGACACCAATTAAAGTTACCACCCAAAGTTTAAGTATACCTAAACTTGTTAATAATACTTAGATTTTTGTTATCCAGCCCCTCACTCACCTGGAAGTACTGGAACATCATACTACCGGCCTCTATTCTCCACGGCATGTCCCTCTGATTCACCAAGTCCTCCACTGAGTCTATGGGGACTAGGACGCGAGGGACGGTAATCATGGCCGTCAGGATGCCACTGTACGATGACATAAACACCAGGGACGCCAGTAGCCACGTGCTCACCAACACACGCCCTCCGTTAGTCTTAGGCAGGTGCTCGCAACCTCAGGGGAACATGGGACACAGATTCTGTCATACTCATCATCACCATCAATCAAAAAAAGACTTCATTATATTATTTTTCTACACCATGTAAGTCTCACCATCAATTAATACCTCATTTAATTTTACTACATCATAATTATATTTCTCAGTGTATTTTATGAGGCTATGAGTAACGGAAAGATAAGCATTTTTCAAGTAAAAGAATGAGAAGTGCCCGAAGTGTGGGTCGTCGACTTACTCTCCTGTGTTAGTGCCTTGAGGACCCATATCATCGCCTTGGACACCACGTTTCTGACAAAGACACAAATTACTCACATACTAGAACTATCACTCCTGTAGAATTAATTAACCAGTCGATGGAATTCACTATCCCAACGGGGTATTATGTGTGTGTGTGTGTGAGAGAGAGAGAGAGAGTGAGAGCAACAGAGCAACATCAATTAAGAGTAGTATGTTGTGAATGAATTGGAGTTTACTTCTGTGCATGTGTATGTGTTTTTGTTTTGTTTTTCTGGAATATAGTTTGGACGAAGCAGCAGAGAGAGAGAGAGAGAGAGAGAGAGAGAGAGAGAGAGAGAGAGAGAGGCAGAGAAAGAAATCGAGAGAACACGCACACACTTCCATATTTACCCATTATTTTCACCCTAAGCAAAAAATGACCCCCTTTATTTC
>JAWZYT010004330.1:0-5000 GCA_034508575.1 Petrolisthes manimaculis
AATACACTTGTGGTACATTGGAGCGCCATAATTCCTCCAAACTGTACCAGGCAACAGAATGTCTTTGTTTTATTGAATAGGGGATCTGTTTTGTTGCTTTGTTTTGGAGGGATACATACAGTACAGTTTATATTTCCTGTAACGGATGAATCCCTTAATGTGACCTTAAAACACAAATAAATACATTGATAATAAAAAAAAAAAAAAAAAATGAATTAATTAATAATAAAACAAAACTAATATATATATATATATATATATATATATATATATATATATATATATATATATATATATATAATATATATATATATATATATATATATATATATATATATATATATATATATTAAATAAATAAATAAATAAATACTGTAAATAAATAAAGTCAGGGGTATAATTTTGGGGGGCAGCATTTTTGCAGAGCTTGTGTTTACTTTAACGGAGAAACTTTTCTGGCCGAGGGAGCAAAACAAAATACAAAAATGTTGAACTGTTCTCCTCCCCATCCATGCCAACCACATTTCCAAAGCATAAGTAACACCGTCTGTTCGTGGAGGCTCTCATTCAATAGCTGCTTCCTTACTCAGACCCGGAAGTCGAGAGAGTATATTTGCGAGGCTCAATTCAGCAAAAATACTGAAATAAGCAGATTAGATAAAAAAAAAAAATAATAATAAATGTGATATTCTATTCGTACAAATCTGGAGGCCTGAGAAGCTTTGTTCCAGCCAAACCAATGAATATGACTTTCTATTAACCAAAAATAAAATTGTTCCATTATGATGCTCTTTTTAATCAGTGTTTTAGAGGGGAGACAAACGCGAATTTTACAGAAATACTAAATTACGTTGAATTTTACAGAAATACTAAATTACGTTGAATATTTTCGTGTGCAGTATAAATAAGGGTGTTTCTAGGGTTAGTGATGCGAATTGTACTGCATATACACATTATCAGTGTATTTTGATTAATTTTGTGTATGTGTGTGTCTGTGATGGGAGATTAGGCAAACATATCATAACATTAAACACATCATAACTTTATACACATCATAACATTATACACAGTGAACAATAACATTTAATATTCTCAGATTGTCATGTTCTATACGAGAGGATCGACAATGACACACATTTATACAAGACATTTTTCCCCACATCCATGCCTCTTATGACAGGCTCAGTCTCTCTCTCTATCTCTCTCTCTTTTTTTTTTTTTTTTTTTATTTACATAGTTTACAAATACAATCTCTCTCTCTCTCTCTCTCTCTCTCTCTCTCTCTCTCTCTCTCTCTCTCTCTCTCTCTCTCTCTCTCTCTAACCATAGGAGACGTATCCTCTCAATATATATATACATACGGTACAGTACACGTTTTCACCCTGGTGTGCTGAACACGTCCGTGTAGGCAGGCAAGCGGCTCGGGGGGGGGGGGGGGGGGGGGGGGGTATGTAAATTTTAGCCCAGGTCTTCACTAATTCACAACTTACGATATTCTTTTGCCGCTGAAGCTCGCCTAATCGTTTTCCAATAAATAATGCGAAATCAGAGTCTATTTACCACAGATGGGTGATGGTGGGAGTGGGGGATGGTGGGTGATGGGGGGAGTGGGGGGGGGTGATGGGAGAGTGGGGGGAGGGGGGTGATGTGGTGGGTTGGGGGGGGAGTGGGGGACTTTGATGTAGAGAATTTCGTTAAGAAGTTCATTTACACACTGTTCTCCTTCACCCTCCCACCCACCCAGGCTTCAACCCACTCCCATCTTTCTCAGACCTCATTTGTTCTTCTCTTGTTCATTCTTTCTCTCATCTAATATTTCCTCCTCCCTCCCTCCCTTTCCTCCCTCCGTCCCTCCTTCCCCGTCTGTCCTTTCCAATTTGTTTTTCTTATATTTATTCTCTTTTCTCTCTTTGCCCTTCCCACTCTCTTCTGATATTTCTTTTCTCTATTATTTTGCTCTTTCCATTCTCTCGTAATATTTATTCTCTTTTCTCTCTTGCCTTCTCCTTTCTCTTTCTAATATTTCTCCTCTTTTCCTATCTTGCCTTTCCCATTTTCTTCTCATAAGGTTTCCCCTCTCGTTATTTCTCTTTCCTCTCCTCCTGCCCTTCCCATCTTCCTTTTTTCCTGCTCCACCTTCATTATCCAGCACCTCTTAACTCCTTCCTCCTCTTACTACCCATCGTAATTCTGTTCCTTTCTTTTCCTCCTGAGTATCTCCTTCGGTTCATTGCTGCCTTCTTTTCCTCTTCTTCATTACCTGTTTCTTCTCCTCCTCCTCCTACTCCTCTTCCTCTTCCTCCTCCTCCTCTTCCTCTTCCTCTTCCTCCTCCTCCTCCTCCTCCCTCCTCCTCCTCCTTCTCATCTTTTTATTATTCGTCAATTTTTACTTTCTTTGCTCCTTTTCCTCTTATCTTTTTATGTTCGTCTTTTGCAGCATAATTATTATCTCGTCCCTCTTTCTCTCCTTTTTTATCATCCCATTCCACTTCCTCTTTTGTAAATCTTAAGCTTCCTGATCCATATTCTCCGTTATCAAACCATTCCATTTGCATGTCTCTCTCTCTCTTTCTCTCTCGAAATTTAGCTAACTTTTAATTATTTTTCTTTCCTCTTCCTCCTCTCGGTATGGTTCGCATTTCTCTTCCTCCTTCCTCTTCCTCCTTACTGCCACATTCTTTCTCAACCTCAAACTATATCATTAAATTCCTCTTGTTTCCTCTACTCAACACATACATACTGTACATCCAACCTTCTGTTCTCTTCTCTAGTTCTTTACATCACATCCATCCATCCATTTCACTCTATATTGTCACTCCTCTCTCCTCTACGATTTCTTCCCCCATTTTCCCTTCCATCATGAATGCTCTTTTCCTTTTCCTCTCCGGCTCATCCCTTCAAGGTCTTCATTTCATCACTCCGCACTTCTTCCTTGTCCTCCCCTCCACTCCCCTCTACCATATAACATACACTCCTGTTACAGACTCCTTCCTCTCTTCCTCCTTCCTTCCTTCCTTCTCCTGTTACAGGCCTCCTTCCTCTCTCCCTCCTTCCTTCCTTCCTTCTCCTGTTACAGCCTCCTTCCTCTCTCCCTCCTTCCTTCCTTCCTTCTCCTGTTACAGCCTCCTTCCTCTCTCCCTCCTTCCTTCCTTCCTTCTGCTAAAGCCTACCTCCCTCTCTCTCTCCCTCCCTCCTTCTTTCCTTCCTTACTTTCTCCCACCATCCTCCTCATCCCATAAACTGCTCAGTGAAGTAGGTAAAGCCCAATACAGCTGAATGATTTAAACATGGGCGTGGTAATAATTATATGGATCGGAAGTAATGGGTTTAATCAGAATATGTCTATAGAATGGATTAAAAAAAAAAAGGGGGGGGGGGGGGTGATGCTTCCCTCTCTTCCCCACTACTTCTAATTCCCTTCCATCTTGACAACCACCTTCTCTATTTATCACTCACTTTTATACCACAAATTTTTCCTGGCTTTCTGTTACTCATCTATTCCTCCCTACTTTCCTTTCCCCTTCTTTCCCTGATTTTCCTAATTCCCCTCATCTTCTCCCCTTTCCCTTCCCAAGCCCCAATTTCACTACTCCCTGACACTCTCACCCATCACTACTCTCCCTGACTCTCCTTTCCACCAACATACCCTTTCCCATCCTCGCCTGCCACTCTCTCTCACCCTTACACCCATCACCCCGCCATCACACCCATCCCAACTCTCTCTCCCTACCAGCCCTTCCTTCCTCATTCCCTCCCCCTCATCGTCACACCTCCCTGACTCTCGCCCCCACCATTACATTCCTACCATCTCTCTTTCCCCTGGTCCCCCTCCACTCCCCACTCGACCCCCTACTATACCAGCTCTCATCCCCCTCCACTCTCCCCTTCCCTTCTCCAATTCCCACTCCCTCCTACCCACTCTCTATCCCCGCCCCCCCTCCCCCCTTCCTTCACCTCCCCCCTCTCCACTATACCAGCTCTCATCCCCCTCCACTCCCGTCCCCTTCTCCAATTCCCACTCCCTCCTACCCACTCTCTTTCCCCGCCCCCCCTCCCCCCTTCCTTCACCGACCCCTCTCCTCAGCAGCTCGTTCCCGGACCACTTACAAGTGAGCAACAATCCAGGGAGCATTTTCATTTGCCCTCCTGATGACTTTCCTCCTCTGCCTCTTCACTACAGAAAGCCCACCACGATTTTGAGGCCGTTCTGCAGCTTCTCCAGTTCATTCCGGGATTTTCATTTTTGGGAGGTAAGAGTTGTATGCATAGCTTGCGTGTGTGTGTGTGTGCGTGTGTGTGTGTATGTGTGTGTGTGTGTAAGTGTGAGTGTGTGTGTGTGTGTGTTGTGTGTGTTGAAGGTGGTGTGTTGTTGTGTGTGTGTGTGTGTGTGTGTGTGTGTGTGTGTGTGTGTGTGTGTGTGTGTGTGTTGTGTGTTGTTGTGTGTTGTGCTAGGGTCGATGTGAATAAAAATGTTCCTATGAACGTGTTTGTTTGTTTGTCTGTGCGTGCGTGCGTGCGTGCTTGCAGGTGGTCAATGCTGAGTGGTTGTGTGTGTTTAGTCGTAGTTAAACCACTAATAAGGTGTGCACTTAACCTATTATAAAACCACAATAAACTTTGAACGCAAGTGCTTGGACGTGTGCACTGCATGTGTGTGTGTGTGTTCTTTTTTTCTATAATGGCTTTTGTATTTTCCCATTTTCTGTATTACATGTGTGTTTGTTTCTTTGCTTTAGAAAATGAGGTTATCTTCACGAGTGACCTTTGTGAAAACGTGTTGTTATGCTCCTCTAAGTAAAAAAAAAAAAAAAATTACACACGGGAAGCTGAAGGAAGTAGAAATATCATACACTTTTACGAATAGGAAGGAATAACAGGAAGATATGATGCCGATGAGAGAGAGAGAGAGAGAGAGAGAGAGGAGAGGAGAGGAGAGGAGAGAGAGAGAGAGAGAGAGAGAGAGAGGAGAGAGAGAGAGAGAGGCATTACTTTCAGCAGCG
>JAWZYT010004330.1:12500-60255 GCA_034508575.1 Petrolisthes manimaculis
CAGCAACGTGTGGCCACTTGGTATTCTCACCTCAACCCTGCATCCATTCAAGGCAACTAGGACTTCAGTTTCTTGTGTTCCCTTCCATTCCTCCAGTGCTCCTCCCTTCCCCTCCCCTTCCCTTCCCTTCCCTTCTCTTCCCTCCCCTCCCCTCCCTTCCTTCCCTTCCTAGTCCTATATATATATAGTTGGTCTAGCTCTCTTTTTTTTTTTTTTCTTCCCTTCCCCTAAATATTTTTCCCTCTTTTTTCCCCTTCCCTAGATATCTTTCCCTCTTTTTTTTCCCTTCCCCTAGATATCTTTCCCTCTTTTTTTCCCCTTCCCCTTGATATCTTTCCCTCTTTTTTTTCCCTTCCCCTAGATATTTTTCCCTTTTTTTCCCCTTCCCCTAGATATTTTTCCCTCTTTTTTTGTATCCACCTAGTTGTTTTTTCTCCCCTTCCTTCCTTCCTCCATGATAGTCTTAATCAACCCCATATTCGTCCCTCCATGAATCAATCAATAACCTCCACTCTCATTAAATTAACTTCTCATGCACTCACTCATTCTCATTCACTCATTTACCCTCTTTCGATCTATCTATATATCTATCTATCTATATATCTATCTTCCTCTTTTCTCTCCTCCTATCGATCTATCTATCTTCCTCTTTTCTCTCCTCCTATCTATCTATCTATCTTCCTCTTTCCTCTTCTCTTCCACGCCTCCTATCTATCTATCTATCTATCTTCCTCTTTCCTCTCCTCTTCCCCGCCTCCTATCTATCTATCTATCTATCCATCCATCTATCTATCTATCTTCCTTTTTCCTCTCCTCTTCCCCACCTCCTATCTATCTATCTATCTATCCATCCATCTATCTATCTATCTTCCTCTTTCCTCTACTCTTCCCCGCCTCCTATCTATCTATCTATCTATCTATCCATCCATCTATCTATCTATCTTCCTCTTTCCTCTACTCTTCCCCGTCTCCTATCTATCTATCTATCTATCCATCCATCTATCTATCTATCTTTCTCTTTAGGTACTCTCCTCTTGCCCCGCCTCGTACAGTGCCTGCCTCTAGACTGATGCTAGCAGGGAGGTCATTTCCCCCCGTATGACATAAGGCCCCAGTGTGACACCAGTGAGAGACACGAGTGGGTATGGGCAGAACACAACAGGGAGTAATAACAGGGCACCGTGTAAGTAATGGCTGCGACGCGAGAGAGGACCCATTCAGAATAGGGACACATTTCGGCACATAGGGACAGACGGAGGGACGGAGGGAGGGAGGAACGGAGGGAGGGACGGAGGGAGGAACGGAGGGAGGGACGGAGGGAGGGACTAGATTGGTAATGAGGCTCGTGGCGTGAGGAAATCTGTGGCAAGGGGACATAATTATTAGGATGTATAGAAGAATGGGAATGAAAGAGCGGCCGGTGGATCGAATGAGAAAAACTCGCAATGCAGTACAAATATATCTAAAAATGGGTGAATAAAATCATTATTATTAAACACAGATTAACTAATTGTTTACATGAACGGCATGCACTAGTGTTACGGAAATAATTATTGCATGTCCTTGTAATATTGTACTGAAGGAGACAAATCCTTCTATCAGAAATGGTAACTGTTACATTATACCTTGGACTGTTACCAAAATACCCTCTCAGAAATACAGGTTACCCCATAGTATTCAGAGATAGATATATTTCACAGATAGATAGATAGATATATAGAAGAATAGATAGGAATAGAGAAAAAATGCAGGGAAAAAGACATAGAAATAAAAGGTGAACAAAAAAGACACAGAAATAAAAGGTGAACAAAAAAGACAGAAATAAAAGGTGAACATAAAAGACAGAAATAAAAGGTGAACAAAAAAGACATAGAAATAAAAGGGGAACAAAAAAGACAGAAATAAAAGGTGAACAAAGAAGACATAGAAATAAAAGGTGAACAGAAAAAGCACATCACACCTTAATTAACCCCGTCCACCCGTTTCCTCCCCCGCCCCAAACCCTACCCACACCCCATCCACACCCACGAAAATTATCATGGCCTCAAAATTACCCCTGAGCATAGATATGAAACCAGATGGTAATATCAATAAACGCTGGGAATTTTCAGGGGCAACGCCATTACACTAAGGTCCTGGAGGAGGAGGAGGAGGAGGAGGAGGAGGAGGAGGAGAAGGAAGAGGAGGAGGAGGAGGAGGAGGAGGAAAAGGAGGAGGAGGAGGAGGAGGAAAAGGAGGAGGAGGAGGAGGAGGAGGAGGAGGAGGATGAGGAGGAGGAGGAGGAGGAGGAGGAGGAGGAGGAGGAGGAGGAGGAGGAGGAGGAGAAGTTAAAGTGTCGTAGTGGAACAGATCATGGGGAAGGTCCCTTAGGATGGACAAAATTAAATAATAATAATAATAATAATAATAATAATAATAATAATAATAATAATAATAATAATAATAATGATAATGATAATAACAATAATAATAACAAGAGGAAAATCTGAAAAAAAAGTTAAGAGATTACCGTCGAACAAATGAAATTATATATATATATATATATATATATATATATATATATATATATATATATATATATTTTTTTTTTTTTTTTTTTTTTTTTTTTTTTTGAAACCAATAAAAATACAATAGCTAAAGATGGATAAGTATGAATCTCTGGCAGACAAAGTGGGGTGCTGCTGTTTTATCACTGTGAACCATCGCTCAAAAAAGTGTCTGAAAAAATTCGGCAACTGCAATCAGACAAATCGGACGAAAGTTTCCGGTAAATGGTCGAGGATAAGGCGTGAAGTCTTGTTCGCACCCTATTTTTTCCGATACTTTTTTTGAGCAATGGTACAGTTGGACACATGAATGGTTGGTACAGCGTCCCAAAATTAAAACCATAGGACGAGGGACGGTGAAACTTATGCCCGCGACTGTAGAGTACCTCGAATGGTTGTCTGGCGTACTGGTGTGATGCTTGTTTGCGGTGTGGCTGAAGCGGCATAATGTTACGACCTCCTATTGTTCCCCAGCGAGACGCGCCCCAACACTGCTTCTGCCTTGGTCCTTGTTGTAGTGTGTGTCTTTACCTTTGATGGCAGTGTTTGGCCACGCCCCTCGTTCCTCACTCACTTGAGGAACTCTTTTTTTTTCCGGTTGTTGGGAGGAGAGGGTAAGGTTGGTTTAGCTACCTATGGGGTTGTATGACTGACTTCACAATTTCTTAGAATAATATTCTCTAAACTGCAGCCTACAATAAATTATTTTCCACATCTCTGACTGAGAATTGAAACAGTGCCTAGGTAATAACAAAACCACCACCATTGCACTGTCCTTTAATATACTTATGGATGAGGAAATAAATAACAAGACAACATTTCATTCGATGCCAACACCGGCCCTATAATTAAGATCATTTCCGCAACAACATCAACCACTCGCCCTTTGCTATATTTATTTTTTTGTGACCTTGACCTTCGACCGATTTTGCCCAAAAGTTAATCATTTTGTTTTATGATGAATATCTATCAATAGAAAAAAATGAACATCATACGGCTAAACCTGTGGACGCTAGACCATAAACAAACACACGAACAGATAGATAAATAAATAAATAAATAAATAAATAAATAAATGAATAAATAAATAAATAATTAAATGAATAAATATCCATCACCGAAAACAATACATCCCCTTCGTGGCGGTGTAATTAGTGCCAGTTCACTTGAATGGCAAAACCATAAACCAAATATAAGTTGGAGTATAACATCAGGCACTGCTCACCATAAAACATCTTTCGTGCTGCAATTCAGTATAAACGCTTTGATGGTGATGGAGTGTCGTTTTCCATTCGTTTTCTTTCCTCGTTTCAGACATGTATATTTCTGAAGTACAAATTCTACCTCGTGCTGCCACAATGACTCTGTATAGAATCAATACACAAGGAATCATACTTCACCAGATTACCGATTTAATTGTGAGAGATACACTTACTGTATACAGAGGAAAAGGACAATAATTATTATGAACCAAATGCCAAATGTATACGACATAAAATACAGCAAGACATACACAACATAAAAGGTATACAAACCATTTTTAGTAGAAGTATTACTGCATTGTATCTTCTCTGGGGTTGGAGGAAGGCAGAGTTACCGTCACCATGATAATAAATAACTAAGGAATTTATCAAGCATTGAGGATACTATGGTGAGTGATAAATACCCATCCACATCAAGAGGAATGGAACCGACACACTTACCACTACTACGAGGATCCAGACTAGAACACACAACGTACACCCATGCCAGGCCAACAAACACAAAAATATAACAATAATAAACGTACTTCACATTGTACTGATCCTATCTACATACACTACACAATAACACCCCTCGCTGTACCACTGTAGCTGGAGTAGTCGCTCTGCAAATGACAGTAATAACCAGGACATCGATACAGGCTTAAACCATTTCCAGTGATAAATTATATAAATAAATTTACACCTGAACACGATACAAAAGAAGCGAGAACATTAGCTCTACAACATTTCCATTTACGCATATACAGCGCTGATCAAACACAATAGACTCAAATATTGAGGCTTTCAAGGGTAACAAACCAAAGTGAAAGCACGCACACACACACGTACACAACAAACACGCAACCCACGTCCTCACTTGTGTCCGCCATTCATTGTGCACAGGTATGAACCCAGCGTAAAGAGTAGTAAAAGCAAAGCTCTTCCATCCAATTCTCGCTCCACTGAAAGCTCTTTAATCAACTTAGGATGTAGCCCCTCCTCCCCTCCCTCCCCCTCAACACACGCAAGCACTACACAATAACTAGACACCGCAAAAGTACACCAGTGAAATAGGCAGCCTGACTGACTGACTGACTGACTGACTGATGGTCCTACACAATGCGCTTTCTGAAAAAGAGAAAGACAGGCAGACAGACAGAATAATAATACACAGATAGTGAGAAGAGAGAGACAGGTCATTTCGTCAAGCCACCTGTCCACCTGTCATACTTGCAGAATGCTTGCTAAAGGTCTCCAGCTGACAGAGGAGAATGAGAAATCACTCTTTCGTCTCCGATGTCCCCTCCTCCCTACCTTCTCTCTCTCTCTCCCCTTTGATATATTTACGTGGCACGCAATGAATAAAATCAGGAGAATAATACAGACTAATGGTGCACCGGTCTGCTCAATCTCGTAGCGACATGCACTTCTCTACGATTTTTTTTTATATCTAAGTAACTAAATAAGACAGAAAAGAGAAAAATGGAGCAGGAAAACTGAGCAGCCAACATGAAAAAGGCGGAGAGAAAAGAGAGATAGAGGGTGATATCTCTAAATAATAGAGGGAACAATAGCCGATAGGGAATGTAAAACTAAAGTGAGGCTTGGACAAGAAGGCTGAATTTCCTTTACGGGGGAGAGATTTGGAGAGCATTTCGACATTTTTTAACTATTTTTCCTGGCCTCCTTTCCCCTGAGGCACACGAATGCGTCTATCTTTGTGTGACTTAAGAGGTGAGTCGTGTTTACATTCAGGCACTGGCAATACGAGGTGGGTCAACAAGGTCATACAGAAAATGTGAGTTCTGTGTGATACCTTAAAGCGTGTCCCCAAGTGGCGGGCAAATGGCTGGTGGACGTTCCCCGCCGCACGCCACTTTGCATGATCTAGCGTCTTCCAGTGGCAAGGAGACAGGTGGAAAGAGCCTGCTATATTCCACAGTTTGGGGGAAATAACTCAGGGTCGATCGACGGAACTGGCAGTGGCGGTGGTGGCTTTAGTCCGTAAAATAAAAACATATGGAACGGATCTGGAGGCAGTCCGGGAGGGGAAAACGAGGCTCACAGAATATTTCCGCAACAATTCACCAGAAAATGCTGCCCAAACTCTGCCACCCTGGTTGCTGCTTGGAGGTCTCTTTTGCATAGGTTCTGGGTGTCGTTCATGAATACCGAGATATATGTACTGAGGTGAAACAGACGGTAAATAGGGTGATATTTTTGTGGTTGGGAGTGATACAGGGAGCGAGGTGTCCAAATACTGACAAATGTGTGGGGCGGCGGGTGCATACAAGTAGCCTCGCTGGAGGACAACCACCGTTTGTATCATTTAACGCCAAGTATGGAAGGGGATTCTCTCTTGGCAAGGCTCTACTCCGCTGCCTATATTGGAGGGCTGGAGGGAAGGGGGGACAGGGGGGAGGAATTGAATTTTTCACGAGCAGTATTGTGGCTTTCCTCTTTTATCCCGCCCAGTTCTGATCACGACAAACGACAGGCACTTCGAGGACCAGAATGTTTCTAAACAAGAGCTGCATCAAGAGTAAAGAGAGGCCAGGGTGGCAGTGGGCGAAGAGACACTAGATCATGAAATATTGGCGCGACGTGGCCGAGGTGTGGAATGGCTGGAAATGCGTTCGCAGGTACAGCGGCGGTCGGAGGGTAATGTTAATTTTTAGTGTGGGGGAAGAGACGCACTTCCTCCCCTGAGTCAGGAGCCATGTAAGGTTGGGGTGTGCATCGAGGGTCTTGATAATAAACTAACACTTCAGGATTTGTGAGGGTGAGGGAGAAGGAATTCAAGGCCCATGTTCGTTCCATTACTTTCACTTTATATAAATAATAGTATATATGTGTATACATGTGTGTGTTTTAAGATATCATGTGATTACTATAGCAGGTGTAAAATATTCCTTATGACTTTGTCATGAAAGAATGTCGAATTATTATATAATTCAACCATATAGTTTTGTCGTGCACTTGTAAAGGATATCTTTATGATAAAATATAGTATCTATAAATCTGTAGACACGCACTGCCATGGAAAATGACATAATTTACTAGTCTTATAAAGAGGACACCCAATTGCAGTTACTTAGATTTTATGTCCTTGCAAGCTAAATAATGTGTTCAACACTTTTGATGCCATCTCGTGTTATCTTAAAATGGAAGGATATTTCATAACAGACATTCTTAGAGCATTTGGATTACCACCACTATATATAACTAGTGTTTATTCTTTAATAATACTGACAAAAAGGACTCGAGTAACCAATGGAAACAAGCTGTGGGTATTCTCGTTAATTACACTCGGTATGAAACAGTTATATTAGACATTGGACAAATCATTCAGGAACACCGCATTACACCTCACACTCAACATACGCTAATTTTTCTTTCCCTCGATATTATCTACAGTGAAGCTTACAGTAAAATCTCAGTAGTGTTGCATGTCCTTCCTTCCTTCCTCCTATGTCTCAACTTCTCTTCTTTGCTTATTTCCTCTCACCTGAAGCACAAACAAGGCCTTCTTAATGACCCTGAATATGAGGGGCTGTCGTGTTTACCTTCACCCCTTCCAGAGTTCAGGAATGGTAATTTGATTTGGGTGAACCTTAGTTACTACCGATTCCTCTATATAAACGTTACCAGGAATCAAATTATTGTATTTAAAATGTTGGGCATCTGTCTGCTCTGTTACATGGGTTGAGGGAATCGATTGCCTTCCACATCAATGACAAAATATAATCAACCCCGTTAGGTTTGGTCTATATATCAGCCCTCTCAGTGGTGGTGGTGGTGATGATGGTGGTGGTGATGGTGGTGGTGGTGGTGGAGATGGTGGTGATAGCATGGATGTAGTATAGTGGGTGGTAGTGGTGGTAGTAGTGGTGGTGGTCGCAGCTCATCAAACGATTTGGTGGACTCCTTCCCCATACATATACATCCTCCTCTCACTTTGTCATTCAAGCCTCCCCCTTTGATCATCCAATCGTCCCTATTCCTAGGAGTTGTTCCCCTTTCCCTCGAGGTCTCTGTCTCTCTCTCTCTCTCTCTACATTTCCGGGACATTATTTCTCCTCTATACCGTTTTCAACTTAGTTTTTTATTTAATTCCTTCCATTTTCCTTAGCCTTGCATTATCTCTCATCACGTGTTTCATCTTTTATTTCATTCATTTTCCTTAGTTTAACTTTAAGGGAAAAAAGTCTTGATGGTATTATGGAGAGCTGCAGAATCCTTAATATTTTATCATGTAACATATTTCTTAGTATTAACAAGGAGGTAGGTAATTTGTTTCCAGTCATAATCTATAATTGTGAGGAATATTGAGAAAAAGATGGCTAAATTGACATACTGCAGATAGATAGATAGATAGATAGATAAATAGTCAGATCAATAGATAAAGATAAATATATATAGATAGATGGATAGATAGAAATTTATAGATAGATAGAAAGATAAATAAAGATTGATAGATAAATATGGATTGATACATAAAGAGATAGAGATAAAGAGGTAGAGATAAAGATATAGATAGAGATAAAGATAGAGAGATAGATATATAGATAGAGATAAGAGGTAGATAGATTGAGAGATAAATAGAGATAAAGAGGTAGAGAGATTGAGAGATAGATAGAGATAACGAGGTAGAGAGATAGATAATGATAGAGATAGATAAAGATAAGAGAGATAGATAGAGATAAAGAGGTAGAGGAAATAGAGAGAAAGAGATAGGAAGAGAGAGAGATAAAGATAAAGTGAGATAGATAGATATATAGAGGTATAGAGATAAAGAGGTATAGAAAGAGATAGGAAGAAAGAGAGAGAATAAAAGAGAAGGAAAGGGATAGGAAGTAAGATAGAGAATAAAGAGAGAGAGAGAGAGAGAGAGAGAGAGAGAGAGAGAGAGAGAGAGAGAGAAGAGAGAGAGAGAGAGAGAGACGCAGAGAGAGAGAGAGAGAGAGAGAGAGATGAAGAGAGAGAGAGAGAGAGAGAGAGAGAGAGAGAATAAAAGAGAAGGAAAGAGTGCATGTGGCTGTGGGGCTGGTCCCAGCTATTGTCAACATCACGAAAAACAATAAAATATCGACCCTCAATAACTTCAAAGAGGCAGACCAACGCTTCATGGTCCTCCTACAGGGCCTAGAGACAATACCATAGTGTACTACTACTACTACTACATACTACCCAGGCCCCCATCAACACACACACATACACACACACCACACACACTTCTGTTTACTTAAGTCTCACACACCACATACACATACACACACACACACACACCTGTTTACCTCATATCACACACACACACTTTTCTTTACTTAATTCACACACACACCCTTCTGTTTACTCAAGTCACACACACACACACACATACACACACACACACAACACACACACACTTCTGTTTACTCCAAGTCACACACACATACACACACACACACACACACACAACCGCACCAGGACCCAATATCCCTCTCGGTCTCCTCCTCTTATTTTGACGCCTTTGTGTTTGTTTCGCTTTATCTCGCTCGGTTTGTTACTTTCCATCTGTGCCTCTTGATTCGATCTTACTGTATGTCGTCTTTCGTACACACAAAAAAAAAGTCTCTCGCTACCGTATCGTTCTTCTTTATGCCGTCGCTGTTCTCTTTCTTGTTAACGTTCTCGGTGTGTGTGTGTGTGTGTGTGTGTGTGTGTGTGTGTGTGTGTGTGTGTGTGTGTGTGTGTGTGTGTGTGTGTGCTCTAATGACGACTTGGTTTGGTTTGTTTGGGTATGGTAGTTTTTCATTCCTTTTCGACCTTCAGTTGGTTTGGTAAATAATTATAATACTCGGTCGTTACTGGCATGTTTCTCCATTATAATTTCAAGAGTGTTCTATAAATTCGTGTTTCAGATGTTCATTCGTTTTCAGCATTCGTCTTTTCTTCTCCTCATCCTTTTTCCAGTCTTTCTTTACGTACCACTACCACACATTCCCTCCACTTGGCAATGAACCTCACAAAGTAATCTTGCGGATGAACATGTGTATAAAATGTAGCTTGACTTTTGCAACACGTAAAGCTCCACTTTCTCTTCTCTTCTTTTTTTTCTCCTCCAACTTTAACTCCTCTGATTTCCACTCCTCATTTCTACTTCTCGCACTTCTCCTTTCATCTTATTCCTCACACTCCGTCTCCCTTTCTCCCTCCTACTCCTATCCTTACTTTCCACTCCTCCCCATTCCCTTCCATTTCCCCACTGTCCCTCCTAAACCCCTGCTCTTTTACTCTCCTCTCCTCTCCACTCCACTCCTCTTCCTCCTCCTCTCACTCCTCTTCCCTTCTCTCTCCCCAGCGCGACATCTGAAATCTGTCTATCACGTCAAGAGCTGTTGAATCTTTCCTCGGAACTCCTGCAATTTCCATTTCCTCTGGGCGTCTTTTTCCACAGAATATTAAATCCTGAATCCCTGGCTCCGTCGGTACAGAAAAAAGAGCTCGAGTGAGATCATCCAGGGCTCCAGCAAACAACAATATAAAAAAAGGATAAAAGTGGATTATTCTGAAGTTACGAGGTGCCTTTGACTGCGAGGCGGGGCAGGGCGAGGCGAGGCGGTGCAACACTGCATGATGGGTTAAAAACTTCTTCAGTGAGGCGTGCTCGCTGCATTTTTGTACACGGCTTGCAAATTTGCTGGATGCGTCGTGTCTCTCCTTCCTGTTGTAGTGGAAGACCGAGTGTGATGGATAAACAATGAAGATGAATCGAGAGCGTTTTTTTTAGTCTAGCATCACGCAAAACAGCCTGCTCAGTGTGGATTGAAATCATTTTCCGTTTGTCTAACTTATGGAGGGAGAGCTTTAGTCTTGAAATGCACTGTAATATTAATAATGAGATTCCGTTTTCTAGATATGAAGTAACAAACACTATTACTATGAATGTCATTATTATCATGCACGCTGGCTACCAAATCAATAGGAATATATGCTGGCACCGAGACCGGAACTTCGAAGAATAAATGTAACCCGTGTAGCCGTGTTTCAACTGTGCTTCACTAGAAAAGAAATAATCGAGTATTATGAATCTGTAGCAGATGGGGAAAAAATGGAGAGTGAGCAAATCAGGGGGCACTGCGTGACTTGTTCCCCCCACAATCAGCTTAACTTCTGAATAGTAAGCAAGATTACGGACCACAATCAGCTTCCCTCAATTCCGCTCATATTCGTGGTCCGGAAGCCAGTGTTAAGCCACCTGTGCACTAAGCCGCCACTCTGCTGCCGTAAACCGAGGCTGTGTGACCCCCCTTCTGCACGCAAGGGAGACTTGTAGGCGGCCCCATGCAAGGCTCACCAACGGCACTACACCACCAACACCAACACCACCAACAACACTACCACCTTTACAACAACACCACCACCGCCACCGCCACCACCACCAACAACAACACTACCACCACCAACAACAACACCAACAATTACACCACCACCAACTACCAACAATTACACCACCAACACCAATAACACAACCACCCAACAACTTCAACAACATCACCACCACCAACACTACCACCTTTACAACACCAACACCACCAACAACACCACCACCACCACCAACACCAACAACAACAACACCACCACCACCAACACCAACAACCCAAGACATGGATGGGACAAGTGGCCAAGTGGCAGTCGACCCGAGGAAGCTTTTAATGCAACGAGGTCTGTGAGGACGCCTGCCGAGAAGCATACACGACATGGAATTTCTTGGACTTTGATGCAGGGGAGATATTCATGATAAAATTCTGTATATATTTCTTAAATCTTATATTTTCTCTGATTTGTTGGCGTAATATTTGTCAACTCAACCACTCGGGAATAATTAAAGAGACAACCACAAAGAGAAGTGAGACTCTACAACTCTCACATTCATCTTGCTTCACTCTTGAATCTGACTTGAAAAAATATTAAGAAAGAGGATTTTCGTCCTGAGATTAGTTTTTAGTATTATTGTCGAGTTTTTATTTTTTTAATTCATATTCATAGACTCTGAACTCGTAGTAACATTTCTCATTATTTTCAAGTTATCTTTGAACTAATCATTTCTTTCACAATAAAAAAAGGTAATGTTAAGGTAGGAGTACATCTACGATATCAGAAAGGGAATTAAGATTACGTATAGTATTATACATAAATATTTCATTGTTTTCGTTCCATAAGTTATACCCACTGTGTAAAGAAGCCATCTTTCCTCAAGCAGCCTTTTAAGCCTCCTCCTGCTGCTGCTTTATTATACTAAGTGAGTGAGGCCGGAGGGGTAGTGGCAGCCCTAGAGTGGGAAGTGGTGCGGTGAAGAGCTGGCGAGGGGCCTGGCCTGTCAGCTGTCGTGGCCTGGAAGGGACGGGTGTCGCGGGGCGTGATGGTGGCGTCTCCGGTGATGCTGCGGCGGCGGCGGTGCTGAAGTGGGACGAGGGGGATGATACGAAAAGAAGAAAATGGGGGAGGGAGGAGTGGAAGGAGAGACATTGTGATTCTTCTATGAGGATGACAAGACTGGAGAGTGACGTGTGAAGGAAGCAAGATGATGTAAGAAAAGACACGATTCAACGGTGTGAGAGAGAGGAGTGGATAACATTTCCTCCATTAAGCACCGTTTTCCCTTAACAGTACAGTACTAATGAACGATTTTATCATTGGTAAAATATTTCCTTAATATTCGGAGGATAGTATCAATAATTAATACAATATGTATTACTGGGACAAATAGGATAAATGCCTAAAGGTATAAAATTTCATCGTCTTAATATGATGGATTTTCTCAGTACAAGATTAAGAAGTTAGGCGGGTGAGGGAAAACTCGACAGAGAGAAGAGCTGCAAAGTTTTTGTCCAGAAAACCGGTTGCTCTGAAGGAGGATCATTAGATGTCAAGGTGCAAACTTTATTTACACTTTAATTATCGCTGATGGAGTCATATTTTGCTCTAAACATAAACATTAGTTTGCACCACCTGGTTAATAATAAGAGGTAATACTTACCAATTACAGTGAGGTACACTAGGTAGAAATAGTATCTTAATACTCTTTGAATCCAACAAGCAAGCAAGCAAGCAGGGGCAGCTTTCAAGGATGGATAGGAACACGTTGAGCATCATACCCTTTGGCCGGTACTGCATTCAACAGAGTTATAGGTAAATTACACACAAGGAGAAAAACTAACGCAATAAATCTCTGAAGTGAATGGAACAGTTTCCTTCACGTTCTTTGCTCATCTCTGGAAATATGTGTTTGTCATCTTTTATCCGTTAAAGGTCCGTCTTAATCTTGTTATAATCCTGAATGAGGGTAATATTCTCGTATCGAGACTGAGATTAGATAAGATAAATTTACACCATCACAATACACACACACCCTCCCCACACTACCACACTCCGCCCGCCCCCACCCACCCACACCACTACACTCCCCCAACACGCACCCACCCACACCACCACACTCCGCCCGCCCTCACCCACCCACACCACCTCAACTAACTCAACGCCTTTAACAGAATTCATAACTTATCAACTTGAACGTGACCTTGACCTGTGACCTTTTTGGGCCAGCAGTATCCCACAACACCCGCGAGTAACAACAACACGCTCCACTCATAAAAGTTGGGAATCCATGACACACAGTAAAGGTCGTCCCTCTGACACTGACAGCTACACCACCACACAAAAGGATGGATATAATGTAGTGAGGGAGGGAGGGAGTGAAGGAGTGAGGGAGTGAGTGAATAAGTGAGTCAGTGAGTGAGGGAGTCAGTGAGTGAGTGAGTGAGTGAGTGAGTGAGTGAGTGAGTGAGTGAGTGAGGGAGTCAGTGAGGGAGTCAGGTGAGTGAAGGAGTGAGTGAGTGAAAGAGTGAGTGAGTGAGTGAGTGAGTGAGTGAGTGAGTGGAGATAAGACGACGGGGGTAAAGGAGTGTTGGTGCATGTAGAAAGATGTAATATCCAGTATGTGCCTCCAGTAGAATAAACTATTTTATCACTATTATAATTACAAGAGATGACATTTAGTTATAAATCACTCATATAATATATATATACTCTTGCAAAGTTGTATATTTCTAAACAATCGTCTTGAGTAATTGTCACAATATACAATACAAGCATTCATAACTGAAGAATTTCAATGGCAAAGCAGTTACAAAACCAAAGTAGCTTGGAGGAAAAAGTTCATGTTACACTTAAAAGAATTTCTCACATAACTAATAATGCAATACGTAATATAGTTCCCTCAAGTGAAAAATATCCAAAAAATAAATGCAAATCGCTTGGGGCGTGAGAGGAGGAGCAGCAGCAGCGGTGGGAGGCGAGGGTAAACACCTCTTCACTGCCACACACGCCTAGATGAAAGCGACGACGTATAATTTTCTTCCTGACGGCGGAGCTTCGAGAGGGCCGGGGGTACACTGAAGTCAATAACACAGGCCAGCGCTTCCCCCCCTCTCTTTCTCACTCACGCACGCCTGCAGCCTCAGAAAACACAGCAAGGCACAGGCAGGCAACAGCAGCAGAGGCAAGGAACAGCTAACGGCAGCAGAAACAGAGGCAGTGGGCGGAAATCGAGAGCAGCAAGACGTGAAATCAAAAAAGAAGGCAAAGGAGAAGTTGATGGTATGAAGGAGGGTGAGGCGTCGATACAGGCAGCCCAAAGAACTGTGGCAATACAAATAACAGCTGTATCAGTATAGGGACGAGGAAAATACCAAGAGTATCATGTCAGTACCAAAGGGAAGGAGGGATAAAAATGTCAGGAAAAGTAGTGCCAGTACCAGGGAGGAGAGAGGACAAACTGCTAAGAAATATATAATGTTACATGCAGAGGAATGAAAACAATAACAGGAAAACAACACAAGTACCGTGAACGTGACGGATAGAAATATCAAGAAGAGTTATCTCACTTTCTAGAGAGGGATACGATAATAATAATAAAAATAATCAATTATTTCAAGTAGCATGTGTAAAAAAGAATATTCAGAGACTGCAACACCTCCGCCAAGGACAAGCACCTCCCTAAATAGTTCGTGAGAGTCTAAGGTCATAATATGTACAGTACTTGTATTCCCTCCTCATTCTTAACAAATCAATTAAAAATTATATATAATACTCCGAGTTTCAGGTTCAGATCAGGACCTCCCACAATATAATTATTACCATGTTGTCAGCTAAATTGCTTAAAATTTCACAAACAATTTACAAATTATTTTTCTGTAATCCAGATAACATATACACACAAAAAACACCAAACTACTTTAACCACAACATAACCTCCAGGCCCGGAAAATTATTACCGTAGCAAAGGGAAGTTGGGGTGGGAATAAAATATAAAAGCCCTAGAAATAATAATGCCAATATCAGAACGGAGATGAGAAAAAAATTATATCATTAAGAGAGAGAAATAATAAGAGCACCCACCACCACCACCACCACCAAGGGGAAAGGAAAAATACTCTAACCAGAATAAAAAGGGAAGCATAAAAAAAGAAAGCAAAAGCCGATATTAAAGAGGAGTGTAGCGGACAGGTGCACTGAGGTAAAAGATATTATTTCCAGACCCAGAATATTATTAGGTAGAGCTGGCTGGCTGGCTGGCTGGCTGGCTTGGACGGGTGTGTGATATAAGGTAAACTATTCAATGAAATAAATGTGTCTGTAAATGTATCGTATGTTTGTAACTAAAGGCAGGAAGGAGTACAACATAAGTCTGCAGACCATAGATGGAAACAAGAGACAACAGTTGATATTATTGTCATTGATATCGTAATGTTATTATCTCTATCAAAATGGATATTGTTTAAATTAAAAAGCTAAGGGGATAAGAAATGTATAGATGCATGTATGAGAGAGAGAGAGAGAGAGAGAGAGAGAGAGGAGAGAGAGAGAGAGAGAGAGAGAGAGAGAGAGAGAGAGAGAGAGAGAGAGAGAGAGAGAGAGAGAGAGAGGAGAGAGAGAGAGAGAGAGAGAGAGAGAGAGAAGAGAGAGAGAGAGAGAGAGAGAGAGAGAGAGAGAGAGAGGAGAGGAGAGCAAAGGGGGAGGGTAGAATGAAACGTAACCAACGCCATGAATTAATAAACAAGGGAGTGGCAGCAGGCAGGGTTGGTTGGTTGGTTGGTGAGGGAGAGGGGTGGGGGCCTTCAAGCTTCCCCCTCCACCCTTCACCTCCTCACTATAAACCTTCCCTCTCCACCCTTCACCTCCCTCACTATAAACTTGCCCTTTCCACCCTTCACCTCCCTCACTATAAACCTTCCCTCTCCCCCCACTCACCCACCTCCACCATCAAGCTTCCCCTCCATCCACCACCTCCCTCACTATAAACCTTCCCTCTCCACCCACCTCCACCATCATAGTCCTCCCCACGCCATTCACCATACTACCAATTTCCCCATTCCACTACCACCACCACCACGACCACCTCCACCACATACCAATTTCCCCACTCCACTACTCACTACCACCACCACTAACCTCCATGCACTAACTCACAAGCCAGCAGTAATAACCATGAAAAAGAGACGTTGCCTTTTGTGGGTAAGACGTAATCTCTGTTTTGTCTCTCACTGCAATGGCTCCCCGAGACATGATTTACACGAGACAGCTTCCGCTCAGTAGTGTATGGCACATTACAACTCGGCCCCCTTGTTTGTGTATCGACGTGGGTTGCTTCCTCTCCCCCGCAGTGACTGGAGTCGAGGGGAGGAAGGAGTACATAGTTTTACCAAGTTCGTCTGTATTTCTTTCTGTCTGTCTACGTGTTACCGCTAAAAACAAGGACGTTTTTTTTTTTTCAACAATTAGTGAAAATCGTGTGGATTTAGCTGGATCCATTTAATTATATTGGTGTGGGTGCAGACAGAATGAACCGCAGTCACTATAAAGGTATGATTCATTTAAGCCATCATATAATTATAATGAGGACAGCTTATCTCAGTAATTTTTATATCTGTCAACATTTATATATTTCACAGAATAACGATGGAAATGAATTACATGCCTAGTTATTATTTGTGACATATTTTATTTATTTTTGAAGACTGTTTAATCTTACACAGAGGAATACAGGCTGGACGTTTGGTTGATTGGTGGTAAGTATGAGTGAGCATTTCCCTGTGTGTCGTTTGCTGGCTGAGGATATAATGTGAATTCCGTATACATGAAATAAACTTAACATGTATTCTGCGACTTGTGTTTGGGGGTCTGCCCTGAGTGAGTTCCCGACATTAGTATGGCCGTGCGGGGTGAGTGGGGTGTATTTCTGTATGCATGTGCTTACGTTGGTGCTTGTGTGTGAGTGACTGCGGGTGCGTGCTTGTGTGGGTATGAGCGTGCTGGCTACCTCTCGCCTGCCACCGCCACCGACACGAGTACCAAGCAAACCACCTCCTGTTTGGATGTGTCTTGAGGCAAAGCTGCAGACGATGGTCGGGGTCGGGATAACCAACGTGAGCTGTTTACAGAGAGCCTCATAAATTACGAAAAGTTTTGCACATACACGACCATTTTTTCAGGCATGTACTGTACACTCACGCACGCACTCATGTACACACATCACACAAATACACTCACGCACACACATCACACAAACACACTCACGCACACACACTCAATGCACACACTTATGTACTACACCTATGAGCATTTACATGAAACAACAAACATAAGCAAATGCATATACATAGGAACGTAATTGCAGTACTCATATCCATGATTAAAGCATTTTAAATCAGGTACTCCATAAATTAGGGACATAAAACATGCACATCATTACACATTTCATATAGAAGGCAATGCAGTCAACGATTTTTACACACACACACACACACACACAAACACTTGACCACCTGACTACTCACTCCCTTCCTCCCTCGCGTCACACTCACACGCAGATCACGAATTCACAGACGTGCTTGCACAAAATGAGTCCGTCCAGTCACGTACACGTCTGTACTCGAACAGAAATTTAAGAGGAGCAACTTACATACACAAACACGCGCACTAAATCAAAAGTGATATATGCAGCTGACGTCTTGTTTTGTCCTCGACTCCTTCCACAGCATAAACACGCTCACATAGACACATACATACACGCATATACACGATCATATATACAGGCAAGCTATTGCGTGATGTACAGCACACACAAGAGTCCGTATTATCATGCTAATGAAAGTGTTTGTTTGCATGTTCATTTATAATTAATCAAAAGGATATTGTTACACGACCATAAAATTATTCTTTTTATTTCTCTAATTGCATATACTGTATATATATATATATATATATTGCACGGTTAAACGCAAGCATTCCAGCTGCATAGATGCGTGCATGTCAGCATGCAAAATAAAAAGCTCTACATGTATTACTGCACATCAGATTCAATTGCATCGATTCCTTTACATCTGTTTTAAAAATGTGCTGAGAACCAACGCCATCTGTTAAAGGGATTTTTCCGAGTTGTTTCCCTCCTCTTATTGTTTAAGGAGCCAGAGATATATATGAACTTTGGTGGTTAGTGATCCCTCCAGACATTACTAAGAAACACCACCCATACAGAAGGTGTTTGATTCGCCGGTGTTGTCTGAAGGATGCAGTGGCTTCCATTTCCCCTAAAACATTACTGACGACTCTTTAAGTTAGAGTTGATCAGGAGTAATTGGTTTCAGCGGAAATTATGAGGAGAAAAGTGATGAGGGAGAAGTAGGATGAGGTTAAAAAAATTATTATTATGGGAGATAATAATTATCTCCCTGAACTCTTCTATTCCTCTCTTTCTCTGTCTTCCTCTATCATCATTACTATTTATTTACCTATCTCTGTATAAGCATTAGAGACGAGTGACATTTCCTACACATTAACACACTTATCCACCGATACATAATATTTTTTACCGGTAGGCTAAGTATATTTTCCCCGAGATACAACCAGACTGTTTGGATCTTCATTTTCCCCTGCTGGTGTCTGTTGCCGTCGCTCACAAACCCTTCCCACCAGCTGCCTGCATCCCAAACCAAACAAAAAACCACGATAACATTCACGGCTGCTTAAGAGTTAGACATTTCAAGTCAGTGTTTCGTGTTCAGGAAATTGCCCTCATGGTTAAATTCAGATATTGCGTAACCACTATCCCAAAACACCTCCACTACTAATGGAACACAGCCCTCAATTGTTCCTCCCCTCTTTCCCTCTTCACACACACACACACACACACACACACACACATACACACACACACATATACATATACTCTATCATACATCCTTGTAGATACGTAATACCATATAAATAATATTTTTTTGCACACTCACAAAATCTGCCTTACATTAATATTACTTTGTTTTCATACAAATATCATCTTGTAATATTCACAAGAAAGTTTGCTCTCTCTCTCTCTCTCTCTCTCTCTCTCTCTCTCTCTCTCTCTCTCTCTCTCTCTCTCTCTCTCTCTCTCTCTAACACACACACACACACACACAGTCAATCCGTGCACCAACCAACCAGTCAGCCAGCAGCGCCTGTGTTGTGAGTTTTGTTCCACGGGTAATGAGCAGTCATAAACAGACTTCCTGCACGACTCAACCCTCACAACCCCAGCTTACGTCGAGGTTCACCAAGGAACTTCATAACTCGGCCAAAACTCGGCATCGTTTGTTTTGTTTGTAGGGAGGAGAGTGTATGTATGCCTGTGTCTGCGTTGCCTTGGAGACGCTATAGAGATCCGGTTGTTGATGTGTGTGTGTGTGTGTGTGTGTGTGTGTGTGTGTGTGTGTGTGTGTGTGTGTGTGTGTGTGTGTGTGTGTGTGTGTGTGTGTGTGTGTGTGTGTGTGTCTGTGTGTGTGTGTCTGTGTGTGTGTCTGTGTGTGTGTCTGTGTCTGCGTGCGTGCGTGTAATAATAATATATAATAATAATAATAATTGGTTTATTGAATAATAGCAGCTGAGAAGCTGAAAAAGTATATATCACACTAAAAAAATAATGATAAAAATGGAATTAAACACAAATGAAAACAAAAGGACAAATAAAAACATATGGGGAAAAAATACATATACGTAGATAAACGAGGGAATACACAGAGGTTTTAAAACATATAAATATATAAATAAACCCTACCATTACGTGAGGACACCCTTGTTAACTTCTACAGACTGAATAACACGATGCTTTCAATGTGTAACAAACTTAAACTATTATTACAGCGAGGGGAAAAAAGGTGCGAGATGTGATATATAAAACTGACATTTCTTGAGAGTGTAGTAACCTTGAGAGCTGTCCTTAAGAATATCCTGCATGTTTTAAATGGCATAATATTATTGCTATTCAACCATTCTCATCTCTCAGAAACAACAGCGTCATAATATCCACTCAGTTGTACACAATGCAGTGAGAAAATTGCACTTACGGCGTAACATAAGGCCGGGGACATTATTTCCACGTGATTCCTCCAACACAGACGGGCTGCACGAACGGATGTCAGAGCTTGAAATGTCGCGTCGTAAAGCCTAATTTACCAGATTAATGTGAGTCACTTGGGTTATTGCTCTGGTTAGGTGCATCTTCACTACCGAGCACGAGTATTCCTAACTCGGTTCTCATCATAATTTTGTTCCAGGATAAGACTTGCGTGAGACACATTTTAAGATGCATGCATACGAGCGTGCTGATACCAATATACTGTGACTGCTATTATTTCCAGTCCAGATTACCGACATTCTCATTTTATGGCAGCACGAACACAATCACATGGAGGTGCCTCGACTTTACCACAACATTTTTCAGTTGTCTCCATTGTTGCGTTGACTGGCAGGCTTCGGATTAATTTTACTAATGCATTAGAATCAGTAGGAGGCCTGTCCATCCACAATCTCTGATGCAACTGCCTGAGAGGGACAGAAAAAGGGGAGAAAAAATAACTGCAGGCACATGTCGTTCTAAACTGACACAATGTCAACCTACAGGGAAACTGTACATATTCGATACTGCACATCAAACTGACCAGGATGACGAGGAGTGACAGTGTGCGGTGGCTGTCAGGGTGCCATTCATTTTATGCGATGGCCACATTTCATAATATCGTAACGAATGGGAAATGAATATCGATGCTCGGATTGTTTTATGTCTCAACTTTCGATATGTAGTCTGACAGTTAACTTGTAACTCTTGTGAGGCCTAGGATTACTGTGTGAATCTTTAAAGTGTTGGATATTACACATGTTCCGCACAGTAGGAGAACACTGGAGCTTCAAGGTGTTCGTTGCATTTCTTTCTCTGCACTATATGATGGCACCTTATCTATACACGTCAGTATTTATGGAGAGCAGCTATACCATCGTCCACAGCATCATCGAATATGGTTTGGCTTCTATGCTATGAGATGGTGACGATAAAGGGGACATTTTCTTAAGTGTCGGTGTGGCCAGGGTACATTTTAGAGCAGGGAGAGCGATCATATTACCTGGAAACCCCCTAGTAGTGATGTGGTCTCCATCTGACGTTCATTCATGTCGCTATCTACTGTGTTATCCCTCTGCTTGAGTAATGATGTTTTCCTCTAAGTGCAGTATACCCAGACTGACTTGGTGCTCGGCTTTGGTATCGTGCCTCTCAGCTTCCCTCAGTCTCTGCATTGTAAGGCAAATGTGGAGTGAGCCAAGTGAGGAAGCAGTGAAACGCTTTCGTGATTGATGATGGTGGTGATGGCGGTAGTGTAGTAGGTAGTGCGTGACGAGGGGCTGCAACATGATTAATATTCTCCGTCTCTCGTTGTAATAAATAAAACGAGCACTCAAGATATATTTTAGCGTTAGCAAATTAGAGTATACTGTGAGGAACACTTTCAAGTTTGGTGTTTGAGGAATAACAGAAATGTCTGAAAGTGTTTGTAAAATGATATATAGGTCTTAAGGGTGTAATTCACTTTTGTTACATTGGATTGCCTTGATTCCTCCAGAGTATGCCAGGAAACAGGACCAGATGAACAAAAGTAAGGGCGTTCTGTTGCCTGGAATTGTTTGGAGGATACAGTTGCTCCAGATTTACCAACACAATATTTCCCCCTTTAATTAAGAAGAGAGCGAAGTTCGTGAATGGTTGGTGAATGAATCAGGTCTAAGCGCCTTCAGAACGATTGTCAGCTACGAGAGTTTGAAAATTCAGCTTAAAATAATAATCTATCTAAGTTGTGACGCAAAGGAAGGATTGGACACGACGATAATTATAATATATGCAAAGTAAACTAATGCGTGAATGGCAGATATATGTCGATAGCGAAGGAAAAGTGAAGGTCTCAAGAAATGTGTGGATGGTGGGAAATGTTTGGGTTGCAGCAGAAGGGGAAGTGCAATATGGGAATGATGACTAAGAGGGGTCGGGATAAAGAGAGGGACTGCAGGGAGGGGGAGGGGGCTGGACGAGATGTGGGGACGGGCTTGGGTTGAGAGAGAGAGAGAGAGGACGAGATGTGGGGACGGGCTTGGGTTGAGAGAGAGAGAGAGAGAGAGAGAGAGAGAGAGAGAGAGAGAGAGAGAGAGAGAGAGAGAGAGAGAGAGAGAGAGAGAGAGATGCAGGGGAAAGAGGAAGCTGGTAAGACTATGATGATGATGATGATGATGATGATGGTGGTAATGAGGATGGTGATAATGGTGGTGGTAATGAGGATGGTGATAATGATGGTGGTGATAATGATGGTGGTAGTAATGATGATGATGTTAATGATGATGAGGAGGTGGAAGAAGATAAAAGGAGATAGATGAAATAGTAATATGAGAAGAAACCATAACTGAGAAAAAAATAAAAAAACATGATGGGAAAAATAGAGGAACGAGGAGCTAGATAAAGGGTGGGAGGAAGAGGAGAAAGAGGAAGAAGGAGAAAGAGGAAGAGGAGAAAGAGGAAGAAGGAGAAAGAGGAAGAAGAAAGAGGAAGGAGAAAGAGGAGCAAGGGCAGGAGGAGAAGGCAAGAGAGAGCTAGTGTGTGGTGGTGGGGGTGGTGGGGGTGGTGGGGGGGTGGGGGTGGGGGTTTGGGGGGGGGGATAGTAAGGGAGGTTATTATGAAGGACGCAGAGAGCACCAGGAAGATTCCCAAGAGGGTAAGGGGTTGGAGGAGGAGGAGGAGGAGGAGGAAGAGAGGAGGAGGGGAAGGTGGAAAAGGAAGGAGTGGTAGGAGATGCGGGGGAAGCGGGGGAGGGGGAAGAAGGAGTGGTGGAGGAAGAGGGGATTAGGAAGAGGAGGAAGGGGGGGATTGAGAAGAGGAGGAAGAAGGAGGAGGAGGAGGAGGAAGGGAGACTGCTGAGGAAAAAGATTATTGTTGTCACGTTCCCTCTATCCATTCCATCCGCGGCATCTTTCCACTCTCCTGATATACTGCAAATGACCGACGGCGTTGCTGCTTCCCCCCATAATGCCGGCGCGAAACTCCAGGGAAAATGCTGGGTCGTAACGAAGGGGGAGACGCGCCCCTTTCTCTACTCTTTGGCTAGGGAGATGTTGATAGGGTATACCACAGCTCAAAGGTGTGGGTGAGGTGCTGTGTGGAGTATATAGGTGCTGTGTGGATGGAGTATATAGGTGCTGTGTGGAGTATATAGGTGATGTGGATTATTAGGTGTGGGAGGGTGATATTGAGTGTGAGGGAGGGGTGAGAGAAATAGTATAGAGTACCGTATAATTATGTGGATGTGAGAATGGGAGATGTAAGTGATGGGGAGAAAAGATGTTGCCTGGCCTGGATGTGCATAAGCTTTGACGTGTCGTGGTGAATGTTAGGTGAGTGTTACATTAGAATGGTTTTAGCACGTCGTCGATTGGTTACTGTGAGGCAGGGTATGTCAGGGATGGGTACAGTTGAGAGAGAGAGAGAGAGAGAGAGAGAGAGAGAGAGAGAGAGAGAGAGAGAGAGAGAGAGAGAGAGAGAGAGAGAGAAGCCGGCATAATATGCGGGCGATAAAACTTTGATCAATATGTATAGGTATGACTGCTTGGGGTCTCTTACTGGCACATGCGGGAGGGCAGTTCTTGAGATCACTTTCCCGTGTAGGTCCAAGATACGAGTACCGTAGTGAGAACGAGAGAGAGGTAATGTAGTGTAGATGTAAGTGGAAAGGAAAGAAGAGGAAAATAAGAAGGGATATATCAATGAGAACGAGAGAGAGGTAATGTAGTGTAGATGTAAGTGGAAAGGAAAAAGAGTAAAATAAGAAACGATAGCCTGAAGTAAAGGAGAGAAAAATAATATAAATAATGTAAATAATGCAAAATAATGTAGCCTACGTGTGGCTGATTAATGGAAATTGTGAGTGAATGTGGGGAGAGATTGAAAGGAGTGAGAATAGGCACAGTGATAGAGACGAAAACCCAATGAAGAGAAGCAACATTGTCGTCCTCTTGGTGGAGTCGAGTAACGTGTATATAAATGGAACCCGTGACAAGACGCTGAGTGACAGATACATAGAGTTAAACAAGGTGTGAGAGGACAGACAAGACCAGTGGAATGAATGGGTAATTGTGAGAACTTCTGTCTGGTTGCATAATACATCAATGTCTTACTCTATCACATCACTCACCTTTTCTTTCCCTATTCACATTCATTTCGTTTTTTACACATGTCGAGTCCATTTTATTTTCACCCTCTTTATACTTCATCTTCATTCGTCTTTCACACCTTCGTTTTTACCCTCTTCACATTTCCCCTTTTCCTCATCCTTTTCACATCTTTTCACTCCAGAGGGATCTATGGTGACGTTAATGGACTCTCTTCCAAGTTGAATTATAGCAATAACGTTTACCTTTGTTGTATAGTTCTACATATTACTGCCAGGAAACTCATATAATTTAAGGTTATTCCAATGATTAAAACTCACGAACGATATAAACAAGTGATTAACAAAGGTCTGAGACTAATTTTTTTGATAATGTTCATAAAATAATCAGTTGGAAATTATCAAAGGCAAACGTTATTGGCTGTAATTCTCCTTGGTAGTTTTATTTACACAACTTCACGAGGTTTTCTAAGTCAGGCAACCCAGAAAAAAATTGACCTTGATGCCGAGGCCTGTAGATACACATGTGACCTGGTTTATGACTGGATGAGCAAGACGGTAAGAGAAACAAGACGACTGGTGAGGCAATGGGCTGGATGGAGTAGGGGCTGGAGAGAAAGGAAGAAAGCAGGAGAAAAGAAATGCAGAGAGAGAGAGAGAGAGAGAGAGAGCGCAGGCAGACCCAAGCACAGATGCTGACGAGGCTACACTGGGTCAGGGTCACACAGCATAGAGGACAAGCTGCAGGAAGGAAGAAATGTGAGGCGGGAGGGGAGTGTTCAGAGAGAGAGAGAGAGAGAGAGAGAGAGACTGGAAGTAAGATTGGAGTTTATACTATAGCAGGGAGAAATATTTGAGGAAAAGGGAGATACGGGAAACGAGTGGGGAAGGAGAGGAGTGGCCATGAGAGTGGATATGTGAGTGGATGAGAAGGGAGGATTAGTAAGAGAAAGGAAGGACAAGGTGTGGAAGCTATATAGGAGATAACAGAAAGGGGTGATGACTAGGGAAGGGATCGAGGGTTAGGTGAGGTGAGTAAGAACTGACATGAAAGGGAGGATAGGTATAATAGGTTTGGGCTGGATTAAATGGGAAGAGACAAGGGATTATACAAAGGACATTCAAACAGCAACAGACCTACTGGTCCTTTCGAGGATGTCTGAGTTTGCTTTTCTATCTAACCTACAAGGGTAAGGAAAAGTATAGTATAGAAGAAGGCGAGACGATAGATAAATGATAAAGAGTCTAGAAAAGGCAAGTGTATGTTAGGAGAGTACAGAGAGGGTTGATGGAAGGGCAAAGAGGTGAGGGTTGGAGGGGAAAGGAGTTGAGGGGAAAGGAGTTAAGGGGTGACAGGGGAAAGGAGTTGAGGGGTGAGAGGGGGAAGGAGTTGAGGGGTGAGAGGGGAAAGGAGTTGAGGGGTGAGAGGGGAAAGGAGGTAAGGGGGAGGAAGGGAAAGGGAAGGGGGAGGAAGGACACAAGGAGGTAGACTCACGGGTACAGCTTGTGGTCTTAGGATGCAAAACAATATCCATTCCTGCCTCCTGGAATGGGAAAACTTCGATTAGGATGGATCCGAGAAGGGTTGTCAAGATGGCTCACCAGAAAATGTAGAGAGCGAGAGAGCTTGGAGGTTGCATAGCCCAGTCGTTGTCCTTCCTCGCCCAAACCATATTATATTACTCGGGTTCTCCAGCCCTGAGTTGTGTATCTGGAGGAGACGTCTGGGAAATGACACGCAGCGAGTTGAGATAAGAAGGGGACGATTGGAAAATGGCACAAGACGATTGGACGCAATCCCAATACGCATCGAAACAACATATGTGAAGATTTTTATAGCAGATGGGGGACAATGTATACAAACCATTGACTGTCCTGTTCTGTAAAAATTCCCAAGTTTTCAATCACGTTGGTATATGTCGTATATGCATAGATTCAAAACTGACACAGGACAAATCGAAAGAGACGGGGACCAACTTGGCCACGCCCTCTATAATGGTAAGAAAAGACCATAAAGGCGTATGATGTAGAGTCGTCGGGTTGACAGGGTAAAGGGATCCTACCAAAACAAAACATATAACACCATTGGTTCTCTGTGATTGTTGCTGCTTCACATGGAACCCGCCGGTACTAGAGCATGCAAGTTATAGCGGCAGGATAATATATAGCACCACTGTAATTTGCATATCGTGAGAATTCTGCTCTCCCATTCCACCCAACCACCCTACCAAGCCTCTCTCTCTAAAAAAAAAAAATAATAAAAAAAAAAAGGAAGCTTGCCTTGAATTTCCTTCCATTTCTTGTACCGCATCCCAACACCATAGCCAGAAAAGAGATTGGTTCGACCTCCCTTCTATTCCATGCACCCCACCTCGTCTCTTAAGCAAAAGCTGGCTGTGTACATTCTTCACTCACTGTATTCACCCACCTAATCCCATATCCAGGCATAAAAAACAACTTGCTGTCAACTCCCCCAATTCAACCCATCTCAGTTCAACCATTGACTGATAATATATATATATATATATATATATATATATATATATATATATATATATATATATATATATATATATATATATATATATATATATATATATATATATATATATGCTGCTTTGATTCCCTCTCTTCTCCAGCCACACAAGTTTTCCTAGCAAAAAAAAAAAAAAAAAAAATGGATTCTTCCATCTCATGCAACCAGTTCACCCAGTCTCTAGAGTCTAGAAAGAATAAATGTCGCTTCTTCTTTTCCGACGAGAGTATACATGCAATCCAAGAAAACCTATCAAACTATGTAGATGGGCAGTAGCTGACATGCCAAGATAAGCCAACACATGAACAATGCGGTTGGTGTGATAACAAAACAAGGGAGGGAAGGAGGAGGGAGTATGAGGAGTCACTACAGCCACACGACACAAAACAAACCACATCAACACAGAAGAGGAACAGGAGAACGTGTCAGTGATGAGGGCGTAGTATGTTTTGCTGCCAATAGTAAACCCTCAGTTGTTGTGTGTGTGCTTCCCAAATGGCACCCTAGCTAGCCGTCAATAATCAAATTTCTGATACCGAACATCGCATAAAAAATGGAAAATTTCTCTTATGGAAGTAAGCACATTTGCAGCAGGCACATATACCCAAGTACTGTACCACACATTCAGTAAATATGACCTAACCAAAATACAAAGTAAAAGCAACACACACACACACACACACACACACACACACACACACATCCATCCATCTTGCTCACTCGCGCCTCATCCATTTATACCAGTTCCTCCGCCTGGCCAATTCACTCGCACATCACCCCGTCGTCAAGAAATGTCCAACATCTAATACTCTCTCTCCCTTTCCTCCTCTGCTCCTCTCTGCCAGGGCCCAAAGAGGCATTACCCCGAAATATCTTACGGTACGGGGAAATAGGAACATTATACTGTACCCTCTTCCTGGGATGTTGGTGGTCACTTTGCTTTACCCTCTAATGAGTTGAGAGAGTCTAATGTATGCTTGTCTTTCCCAGCACGACCTGGATGAGAGATGTCCTGTTTCTTATATACAAAATAATAATCCTTGTGCCATGTGATACTTCGTAATAATGCGTTCTGGAATGAGGAGGAGGAGGAGGAGGAGGAGGAGGAGGTGGTGTGGCGGAGTTGAGAGCCATTTATCAAATTCTGAAAGGTAGCGAGGCTATTAGCGCCCAGGGATAAGTATCGCTTAGACTCCCAAGATAAATTTCCCCCTCCTCGTGAAAGGCAGCAGGAAGGCGTTTTATTGCCCCCTCAATCCAGGCGAGAAGAGAGAGAGGAGTATGGTCCATCAGCTGCATTCACTGTGGGAGGGGCATTGTCCGCCACCACATTCTCCCTGATGCAGCCTCTTCTTGTTCCACCTTCACCACCGACAGCAAATGAGAGAGAAAGTGGGAGGAGATTCTGGAGAGGAATGGAAGGAAGGAAGAGAGGGAGGGAAGGAGAGGATGTTGATAGCTATGGGTGAAGCATGAGATGAAAGATAAAGTACATTAAGTTAATCAGCTGCATTCACTAGAGGAGGGGCTTTGTTAGGTCTCACATCTCCCCTGATACAGCTCTTCCCTATTCCACCTCTACCATCGATACCGGCTGTAGAGAAGGTGAGTAAAAAGGGGGAGCTTGTAAGAGGAGAAATGTGAATCAGTGGAAATAGAGTGAAGCACAAAGAATCATTAATGATAAAGTTTTATTTAATTTTAAAATAAGGAGGAGAGCAAGACTGAGGAAGCAAGATATTCAGAACAAGAAAAGGCGAAATGGAAAGAGAACTCGTAATAAGGTGTTAGGATAAGCAGCAGCAGAAGTGCCGTTATGAGGAAATTCAGGAGAATTATGTAGCTCGGGGAAGAGACGAGATAAAACAAGAAGGAGAAGGAGGAGGAGGAGGAGGAGGAGGAGGAGGAGGAGGAGGAGGAGGAGGAGGAGGAGGAGGAGGAGGAGGAGGAGGAGGAGGAGGAGGAGGAGGAGGAGGAGGAGGAGGAGGAGGAGTGGGAGAAGGGGAAGGGGAAGGGGGAGGAGGACAAGTGGGACAAGAAGGGAGAGGAGTGGGAGAAGGGGGATAGGAGGAGGAGAGGAGGAAGAAGAAGGGAAAAGGAAATTTAAAGAAGTGAAGAAGGGTTGAGGAGACAGAGGAAGTGATGACAGTGGAAAGGAAAGAAGACAGGGTGGAATAACGAGAGAAAAAAAAAACTGTAATGGGAAGAAATAGTTGATAGGAAAGAGAGTTAGTAACGAAGGAAGAGACGATAAATAAGAAGGAAAATGGTGAGAGGAGAAGGGCGGGCCAGCAAAGGAGGCGATAATGCTGCAGCTTCTGTATTTTAATGACTACTAACGGATAATTTTTTTTTTTTTTTTTTTTGTCCATGAAAACTTATTTCTGCTGCAAAAAAATTCGCGGGTCTCTGGAGAAGATGAATTTTGATAAAGGCAGTGTTTACTTCATTTGCATCGCGTACCCTTAAGGGGAAGTTTAGTGTTGATAAATTTGGAGCAATTGAATCCTCCAAACTACTCTAGGCAACAAGGATACCATTAATATTCTTCCTCTGGGTCTGTTTCCTGGCATATTTTGTAGTAATCAAGGCACTCCAATGTAACAAAAAAGAACTACCGCCTTAAAGTCTCCAAACACCTGCCTCCTCTGAGTGGATTGTAAGTTGTAACACGATAAAGGTCAATGGAAGTTCATACACATTTGCTAAGCACTCGGGACTGACGAAATGAGACACTCGCTCTAATGTGGTCAATTCATTTTTTTTTTTCATATGACAAGACAGTGAAGTATAGTAATGAGATACTTACTGTCAAAACATAGGGCCTTCTTCTTTAGCCCTTTGTGTTACGTTCAGGTCGAGTACATAAGCACTTACCTGTACTTTACTCTCATGTTTAGTGTTTACCTACAGACCACAACATCCCTTCCTTGCTATAATATAAAGTAAGGAACCTTGAGAAATATGTCAATATAGGCTTAATTAATTGCTTATACTGTAGATGTCTATAACCACAATATAATATACAATGCTGCTTACTATATACATGTTTATAATATATATATACAAACTGCGCATGTCACCAATGTAAAAATAAATCATTCGAGTATTGCAGTGCCTGTTTCACTCACGACTTTCGTTAGATAAAAATAAAATACATGCACACATCAGAATAAAACAATAAAACATGCACTTGTCTGTATCGTTTGAGTGACTTTCATGAATAAATAAACTCAAGTTCCCTCTGCAATACTTGTTGTGTCCCCACCACCACCACAACACAGCTACACTTGGTACCTCACTCAGGGTCTCTCTCTCTCTCTCTCTCTCTCTCTCTCACACACACACACACAAAGGTCACCCAACTCTAACTTGTTCTCTGGTCTCTTATCTTGGTCACTAGGGAAGGCTCATAACACACAATAACACACCTCAAATGTATATACACCTTTATTTCGTCAGTTTTCATCTTTGGGTGAAACAAAAGTCAAAAGTGTTATGGATTTAATTGTTTCAGTCAGTTACCTGTAAGTGCATTCCTTTTTGTGTCTTTATGCGTACACTTTAGCAATCAGTCACATAATTTATACACTCACAGGCCTATAAACATATGCACACATGTACACCCAATACAAGAAAGAGGTTCAAACAATCGCGCAAATACACACAAAAACTCTAAGCTCTCACACAAACACACACACACATACTCATGCACGCACAAACACATAATAATATGCACACTATACGCACGAACATAGAGGCACGCCCTACACCCACCCACACACACACACGCACACACACACACACACACACACACACACACACACACACACACACACACACACACACACACACACACACACACACACACACCGTTATACTGGATACGAGTCTACATATTCATACACATACAGATCCCGTTAGCGTATTCATAGAAATGTGTTTTGGTGTGCTGGTGCCGGAGAAATAGCCCCGATATCATATACCCAAACGCTAGCAACTTCTTGTAAATCTAATATATACGTGTTTATGTGTGAACACCAAAATACAATTGTGCATCGTAAAAAGGAGTTAGGTTAGGGGTGAGTGGTTCTGGAAGAGGGAGAGGGAGGAGTAAGTGAACGGGAGGTGAGGGTAGAGGAGGGGGCATAGTAGAGGGGAGGAGAGGGCATAGTAGAGGGGAGGAGAGGGCACAGGAGAGGGGAGAGGGCACAGGAGAGGGGAGGAGAGGGCGTAGGAGAAGGCACAGGAATTTGGGAGGAAAGAGGAGGAGCAGGAAGCATGGAGATAGTCGGGAGTGGTGTGTGGAAAGGAGATATGGTTAGGTGGTTTGTGAATGGGAATTAGAGACGGGAGGTTAGGCGAGTGGAAAGAGTAAAGGAGGCGATGTGAAAGATATTATGGAAGGAAATAATCAGATGACAATGAGAAGACAAAGTTATGAAAAGAAAGACAGAAATAAGTTCGACTAAAACACTGGGACGAGAGAAAAGTATAGAAAAGAAACCTAATCTACAAATAACAAATAAATATATATATATAAAAAAAAATATAAATATATAACCAAATACTGTATATACAAACGAAAAAAGACACGAGTGGGAAAGTTACATACTGTAGTAGGAAAATATCTTACGAGGAGGTGAGGAAAGAGACGGAACACGAGGGAAAAGAAGGGGAGAAGAAAGTGTGGAGAGGGAAGCAGGAAAGGTAAAGGCAGGAGAGGAGTAACAAGAAAAAGAACTCAGCATGAAGAAAAAGTGGGGAGAGTAAAAATTGGAGGAGGGGGGAACGCGCGAGAACAAAGGATGAACACAGGAGGAAGGAGGACATAAGAAAAAGACATGACACAAAATAATTATAACTTCAAGTGGAGGAGAAGGAAGGAATGAAGGAAGGAAGGGGAGGGAAGGAAGGAATAATAATATAACGTTATGAGGAAAGAGACAAGGAGTTAAGAAAGGGCTACGGAAGGATATTATTAACTTTAGGTACAGTATTAAATTTTCGAGGTGTAGGATTGGAAGAGTACATAGAAGGGTGGTAGGTATTTGAAATAAGGATGTGGTTAAAGGGCCCTGTGATCGTGTATAAAAATGGAGGCTTCTGATTCCACCTAACCATGCCACGAAACAAACTCCTTCCTTATAGGTGATGTTTCGTGGCAATATTTGAAGGACTCATTTACTTCCAATTTTCTGACTACGACACAGGGTCCCATAAGAAGAAGCAAACAGCTGATGGAAGGGAAGGTAAGCCTGTATAAGAAGGTTGTAAGGGAAGAGAGTTTACTTTTAAGGGGGCATATTATATAGAGCACATTGTTTTAGGTGATAAATCTGGAGCAAGTGATTCCTTCCTTCAAACTGTTCCAGGCAACAAGATACCATTATTATTCTCCATTTGGGTGTGTTTCCTGGCATACTTTGGAGGAATCAAGGCGCTCCAATCAATCAAAAGTATACACTGCAACTACTGTCCCATTACCACAGTCGGCTTCACTACCACCAAGCACACCTACCACCCCCTTCCACCCCAACTGCACCAAACCCTTAAAAAAACACCGGATGAGAATAGTGTCAAAATTGGAAAGCATGCAAGATGAAGTAAAAATATAGTAGATGGAAGGGAAGAGAAGAAATAGTCAACAGAGAACATAAGAGTCGAAAAAGAGTGGAGGAGAGGGAGATTTTCAAACTTAAGAGTGGGAAAGGTGTGTGGTTGAGAAGTGCATGTAGAGTCGTGGTCAAAAATAATCATCCATATAGGAGAAACTCAGGTAAAATTTTGACAGCTTCCCTCTGTTCCCTAGCTGATAAAGTTTCCAATAAATAGGTTAAGTAGCATCGTTCAATTTAATACAAGCAGCTACACACTACTTAAAACAATAACATTATATGAGAACATGAATGCATTAGACAGTAAATTGTTAAGGTTACCCATATGTGGATGATTATTATTGACCACGACTGTACAGTATGGGTGGAAATAAGTACAACTAAGACGTGTATCACATTAGGGAGAGAAGATAAGGAGGAAACAGTCACAAGTACGTCTGTAGATATATAAGCATTCAGGCAGCGATATATTTTTACACCAGTACATTGTATGCTGGGCGAAAGATACGAAAATTGAGGGAAGTGTGTATAGGACTTTTGGTAGGGGGGAGGGGCCGGGTATTGAGAGGATGCTGACAGTCTTGAAGAAAGGGAGAGGGGGAAGGAAGGAAGGAAGGAAGGAAGGAGACCGAAGAGAGGGACGTGCAGCCTGCAAAAGGAGATACGAGGAGAGGAGAGGGCTGGATGAGACAGTGGCAGGGAGTGAAGTTTGTGAAATGAGTTTGTTGGGAGCTTGCAATATGGGATGGTCCTTGAGCCTGCAAAAGAAAGAAAAGGGAAGGGAGTCTGCATACACCACCACTACCACCACCACTACTACAACATCAACAACTATTACAATCACCACCACTCGCACAATTGACACCACAACCACCACAATCACAAAAACATCAACAACTATATCACAATCACCACCACAACACAACCACCACCACCACAAAAACATCAACAACTATCACAATCACCACCTCAACACAACCACCACAACACAACTTCCACCCCCTTTGTACCAGACCCTCGCTAAAGCACCGGATCACCCCTCAACCTTCCTCTCTCCACGGCCAGATGAGCTATATAGTCCTTCTGTGTAATCTACTTAGTGTTGTTACTACGCCTCCCAGAACGATGTGTGGTACGCGATGGTGACGACAAGCAGGCAGGCAGGCAGGCAGGGAAGTATGTGAGGGGAGATGAGGTGGTGGAAGTGAGGGGAGATGTGGAGGTGGACGTGAGGGGAGAAGAGGTGGTGGAAGTAAGGGGAGATGTGGAGGTGGAAGTGAGGGGAGAAGAGGTGGTGGAAGTGAGGGGAGAAGAGATGGTGGAAGTGAGAGATGTGGAGGTGGAAGTGAGGGGAGATGAGGAGGTGGAAGTGAGAGATGTGGAGGTGGAAGTGAGGGGAGATGAGGAGGTGGAATTGAGTACCGAGAAGGGAAGTGAGAAAATAAATATAAGAATAAGTAAGGAGAGAGAGAGAGAGAGAGAGAGAGAGAGAGAGAGAGAGAGAGAGAGAGAGAGAGAGAGAGAGAGAGAGAGAGAGAGAGAGAATGTACAGTATATGAGTGAGTGTGTTTATGTGTGCGTGTGTTTGAGGGGGAGGGAGGGAGGACGGGGGCCAAACATGTGATTTTTTGTTGCATTTGGATATAAATAAATTCATTTCAAATTTTATGATGCTACTAAATACTGAAACCATAGCCTACGAGTCTGAATGAAATCACTCGTACCACCACTCACACACCATACTATTTAAACTCAAACTTAATACGAGCACGCACACACACACACACACAATAACTTCTAAACTATATATAAAAAGCACTTAGAATGCTGGCCAACAATCAGTAATTGCCACTTCAGCTTTACGAGTAGACAAACGAATCGACAGAGGCAAATATAATGACATGTTTTGTAAGAGGGCTGTTTGAATACTATTGTGCTATTTGAAGGGTTCTGTTTGAAGAGGAAGACCGTACGTACTGCTGGTAGACAAGGGGGTTATTAGTGAATAGAAATAGTCTCAGTTAGAGGTCTCTCTCACCGTGTACTTTGTCAAATGCAAATAGAAACAGAGAAATATGTGTTATCATTGGACTGAATGGGATATGACTTGGTATAAAACTGACTGGATTTCCTTTTGTGGTTTCAATTTCATTGAATCATTTGGTGTTTGCCATTTGGCAAAATTATAATAATTTAAATCTATTCCCATGTGTATGTCCCATAGATATACATATATTATACAAATTAGCTTGTTTCATAATCATGATTTTTGGAGTTTGTAATTAATACCGGTAGATGAACCGTATTATGGAAATAATTCGGAATGACTAACCAAAATATTTCTTTATATTACTAATATGTTAATAGCGAATGGTATGAAACGCGATAGACATGTTTAAAGATCAGGTTGAAGATCATTGAGTCTATCATATCTACCCTCCCCCAACCCCCAACCCACTGTGTCTATCATATCTACCATCCCCCCTCCCCACCCTGTTGAGTCTATCATATCCCCCTCCCCCCTCCCCACTCCCCTCCCCCGCTGCTGAGTGACGTGGTATTTGCAAACAGATGAATGCAACAGATGACAAACCACGTGGGTGTCAACAGTGTCCAACTTCACACACTTGAAAATCTCACATCTCACATTTCACATCAGTCCTCCACCAACACATAAATGCCGTCCAGAGCCGACACCATCAACCAAATATCAGGTTTCCACACTGTTATTGGATTATATATATATTTTTTTCTCTCTCTTTAGGTATATATTTCTTTTTCCTTTTGTTATTGGATTTTTTTTTTCTCTCTCTAAATATATATATATTTTCCTTTTGTTATTGAATTATATATTTTTTTCTCCCTCTTTAGGTATATATATATATTTTTTTCATTTTGAATTATATATATTTTTTACCTCTTTAGGTATATATATTTTTTTCATTTTGTTATTGGATGATTTTTTTTTTTTCTCTCCCTCCCTGTTTAGGTATATACAGTATATATTTTTTCCCTTGTATCGAATGTCAGATATCGAGGGCCGCTCAGACGAGAACACTTCACCTCGGCCTGTACTCGGTAATTTATGTGTTGGACGGAAATGTTTTGATATGATGCGAAGAAAATAAAAAAAAAAGCTTTGTGGAATGTTGATGATAAAAGTGAGGAGCGAGTGAGTTATTTTGGATAATAATGAGAGTGGAGGGTACAAGTGCTCAGTGATATTGGTACTTCATGATATTCAAGTACTGTAGTTAGTTAAGTAAACTTCTAACTTCGATGAGGTGTGATTAAACTACAATATCCCGTGATGAAGAAGCCATATTAAATGACAACTTTTTTTTTTATTTCGTTCACCTTTCTACTTGTCAAATTAATTGGGTAATATTGGTTAACATTTTAATTAATCATTTCACTGGTATTGGTACGAAAATCAAAGTAACTTAATATCTTCTTGCCGACAACAAACGGCTTTTAACATTTTTTTTTTCAGATTCACGGAAATTTACGTGTACTGTCTCTGAAAAAAAAAATCTCCTCCTAATGTTACCACAGAATGGATAATAATGTTTTACACAACTTTCACGTTTAAAGAAAGTATATGGATTGGAGGTTCTATATATTTTTCCTATAGTGACTGAAGGTGCTATATAATTTTCCTATGTTGATTGAAGGTGCTATATAATTTTCCTATGTTGATTGAAGGTGCTATATAATTTTCCTATGTTGACTGAAAGTGCTATATTATCTTTTTCCTATGTTGATTGAAGGTGATATATAATTTTCCTGATTGGACCATCCTCAATCACGTCGCATGAAAATAACAACAGTAAACAAATAAATAACAACAGTAAACAAATAAATAACAACAGTAAACAAATAAATAACAACAGTAAACAAATAAATAACAACAGTAAACAAATAAATAACAACAGTAAACAAATAAATAACAACAGTAAACAAATAAATAACAACAGTAAACAAATAAAATGCCATTGAATAAGAAAGATTTTAAAGAATAACAACACATGTACAGTACCTTACCTTACCGTTGTACCGTAGCTGCTAAGACACTGAAACAACACACACACACACACAAACACACACCCCTTACCTGAAACAATAAGAAAGTATCGTTACTATAATATTTTCTGTTAATTAATAAGACACATAAATGTAAACATGAGACAGATAAATATTAAGCAATCAAGTTTGTAGTTTTTATTTTGCATCCTGTCAAACATCCAAATGGAATATACTATAGTCTCATACTAATTCGAAGTAGAAATACTTAACAATACAATAAAGAAATATATGTAAAACTCGTATAATTATAATCATTCTCTACCTCTTCCCTCATTAATTACAATCATGTAATAACCTTTGAAAAAATATGCCTCATGATCACTATCCATGATAATTATCCAAGGACCATGAGTCAATCGAGGAGAATATAAGACCATTGTAAATTATCATAAGTTTTTAAATATACGTTTTGTTAAATAGTCACCAGAAACTCATGACTGCAGTAGAAAAAGATGATAAGACCACTCTTTGAAACCACACAAGATGAACACACCAACAAGAAAAAACAGCAATATTGTACACAGAATGATAGACAGAAGGCCCTCTAACCACAGACAGACAGACAGGACAGACAAACAAATACCCTCTAGACAGACAGATAGACAGAGAGAACACACAGACAGACAATGGCCCTCTAGACATACAGACAGACAGACGGGACACACAGACAGACTGACAGACGTAGGAGAATATCAGACCAGACCACACCACCACATACAGTCTCAATAACAGGGCCAGGGTTCGACTCGAGTAGGCCTCAAATGACTTCCTAGAAACGGGACGATTAGAAGAAGGAGGAGGAGGAGAGAAGAGGTGACGAGGAGGAAGGAAGGAAGGAGGAGGAAGAGGTGACGAGAAGGAAGGAAAGAAGGAAGGGTTTAGGAGGAAGGAGAAAGAGGAGGGAGGAAAAGGAGGAAGGAAGGAAGGAGATGTAGTAGGGGGAAAAGGAGGTAAGCATGAGGGGGAAAAGGAGACAAGTATGAGGAAGGGAAAGTAGATAAGTGTGAGGGGGGGAAGGAAGTAAGTATGAGGAGAGGGGTGTGTCAAGGAAGATGGAGAATGAGTGAGTGTGTGTTAGAATGAGGAGGAGGAGGGGTTAGCAAAAGGCTCCGAGGGCGAGAAAGCGCGAGAAAAGAGAGAAATAACGAGGAGAAAGCGAGGTGTAATAAGAGGGAGAAAGGTATGAAAGGAAGGAGATATAATGAGGAAGTGAGCTGTGCTCGGAGGGAAAAAAACATCTGTTGAGGAAGAAAAAGGAAGAAAAGATGTCAGACAGTGATAAATAGATATATAGATAGACAGATAAATAGAGAATATAAATAGATAGTCTGTTAGATATAGATATAGATAAATAGATAGGTAAATAGCTAGCTAGATTTAGATTTTGAGTAAAAGTTACATCATATATATATATATATATATATATATATATATATATATATATATATATATATATATATATATATATATATATATATATATATATATATATATATATATATATATATAGAGAGAGAGAGAGATAGATAGATAGATAGATAGATAGATAGATAGATAGATAGATAGACAGATAGATAGATAGATAGAGACTAAGGAACACGAAATCTGGAGATGAACAAGAAGAACGTGAGGAGAAGGAGTAAGAAGGATGCGCTGAAGGAAGAAGAAGAGAAGGAAGGAAAAATGAAACAAGAAGGGAAAAAACAAGGAAGAAAGACCCAATGAAGGGAGGAGGTAAGGAGAAATCAAGAGAGTAGAAGCAAGGAAAGAAGTGAGAAGTAGGGAGAGTAGGCAAGTAAAAGAGGAAGGAAGAGGAAGCAAGGGAGAAAGAAGGAAGAGTAGGCAGAAGAGAAAGAAAGAAGAGTAGGCTAGGCAGGGAAAAGTGGAAGGAGGAGAAATGAAAGGAGAAAGTAGGAGGAGGAGGAATGAAAGGAGAAAGTAGGAGGAGGAGGAATGAAAGGAGAAAGTAGGAGGAGGAGGAATGAAAGGAGAAAGTAGGAGGAGTAGGCAGAGGAGGAATAAGAAGGAAGAGTAGGCTAGGCAAGGAAAAGCGGAAGGAGGAGGAGGAAGGAAGCAAGGAGTGGGTCGTATTTTCACCACTGGCAAGACATCACATCCACCTTTACTGAAGCCAGAATGGTGCCACACAGGAATTACTTCAACTGCATCTCCCCTCTCATGTCTCTTTGCTCTCTCATGTCTCTCTGCTCTCTCATGTCTCTTTGCTCTCTCATGTTTCTTTGCTCAATCATGTCTCTTTGCTCACTCATGTCTCTCTGCTCTCTCATGTCTCTTTGCTCTCTCATGTCTCTCTGCTCTCTCATGTCTCTTTGCTCTCATGTCTCTTTGCTCTCTCATGTCTCTCTGCTCTATCATGTTTCTTTGCTCTCTCATGTCTCTTTGCTCTCATGTCTCTCTGCTCTCTCATGTCTCTTTGCTCTATCATGTCTCTTTGCTCTCTCATGTCTCTTTGCTCTCTCATGTCTCTTTGCTCTCTCATGTCTCTTTGCTCTATCATGTTTCTTTGCTCTCTCATGTCTCTCTGCTCTCTCATGTCTCTTTGCTCTCTCATGTTTCTCTCTGCTCTCATGTCTCTCTGCTCTCTCATGTCTTTTTGCTCTATCATGTCTCTTCCCTCTCATGTCTCTCTTGATCTCTCGTGTCTCTCTGCTCTCTCCTCTCTCTCTCTTCTTCTCTGTCATGTTTCCCTATTCTCCTCTGTCATGCCTCTCTCCTTTCATATCTCCCACCTCTGTCATGTCTCTCTCCTCTCTCAAAAAATATATTTCCACTCTCATATCTGTTCCTCCTCTCTCATGTCTCCCACTACACACACACAAACACACACACAACTTGACTATGACGTCTCTCTACCACCCTATCTTTTTGTTTCATGCGACACGTCTCTCATATATATATATATACACACACACACACACACGTCTTCTCTACACCGTCGTTTTCATCTCGTTGTTTATTATATACCTTGTGTCTGTTTTCGCCTCCTGTCCCTGATTGCATTGGTTGGTCTCATATCTATCTATCTTTCTTTTCTCGTTTCTGTGTTGTCTATTTTCTCTCATGCCTTTGAAACACTTACTAATGACTTGTCTATATCAGTTTGTATTATTTATGCCTCTCGTCCTTCGTATTATGTGTGTGTGTGTGTTGTTATTTTTTCTTTTCATGTATGTGTGTCTTTTTTCTTTCAAGGATTTCTTTACTTATTTTCATGTGTTCATCTAAAAAAAAAAAAAAAAAAAAAAAAAAAAAAAACATCTGCTATTTTCTTCTCATGCCTCGTCGCTTACATCTCTAAAATCATTCATTCATCGGGGTTTAATCTTCAGCTCTTAATTCCTCTGTTACAATTTTTTTTACTGCAGTTGTCCATAAGTTAGGTGAAGTTGAAACTCCTATTTTAGAGGCGAAACCCTGACAAACTATTTCATTACTACCAACCTCAAGACAAGTACTGTACACTCGTAATCCAAAATACGTATCCAGGCTTGCTTCGAATAGCCTGATCGAGTATAAAGCAAGCTCAAGCCATTATTATGAAGCAGGATAAACGTTGTAATTGGTTCACTAGTATATCAAATGATTCGGAACTTCGACAAGACCTGGATAAATTTTTTGGACTGCGAGTGTACAGCAGTGTTGCCAAGTATCACAAAAGGATGATGGGATGCAGAGTAGTGAACACCAAATTAATTAGAAAAGTCGTGTTCTGGAGGCGAAGTCTACACAGCCTATTACTAAATACAGTTCCCATTATCATTCTTCACTTCAACCAGAAAAATTGAAATCTAATGTTGATGTGGTTTGTGTGGAGGAACGTGCATCACAGAGGAGAGAAAAGCACGAGGGGGAAAAAATAGAGGAGCGTAATGGGAAGCAGACTAATTGATTGTTGATTGGTTGTTTCATTTAAGTGAGGAATAATTACCGTGCGATGCATTATTTGAAACTGTTGCTGGATTCCATGATAAAAAATGATAAAAGAGGCAATATTAACAACAACAAATATATAATAAAAACTGCAATATTCACAGGAACATATAATAAGGAGTAATACTAATAACAACAAATATATATAGACTGCAATATTTTCACAGTAACATTATAAAAAGGAGCAATACTACCAACAACAAAATTAATGTATATAATTATAGACTGCCATATTTTACAGGAACATAGATCATTTTTATCTGAAAGGAACAGCTAATAACAGACTGCAGTTGAGTGGAGAAAGGAGAAGGATGACAGGATGGAGGAGGAAAAGAAAGGAAGGAAGGAAGAAAGGATTGGGATACGAGAGGTGAAGGAGGGAAATGAGTATGAAAATTGAAAGCAAGGAGAGGAAATAAATGAAATAAATGAGGAGAGGAAATGGATGATGTAGTAGAAGGACGAGGGTAAAAGGTCAAGGAGAAAATAGTGCTGAAACAAAACAGCAAAGAAGAAGAAAAAGAAAGGTAAGGAAGTGGGAGGGACAGTGATGGAAGCAAGAAATGGAACGAGGAAGGGCAGGAGAGAAATAAGGAGCAAAACGCAAGAACGAGAGTTATTGGCGGAAGAGGAAATTGGAGCCAATGATTACAGAGAAGTAATATTAACGACAGCAGAGAAGCGGGGGAAGAAAGGAGATAATGCACTACCGGGGAATATCAGGGAAAATGGAGAGGGTAAGAGGATAGGGACGGTAACGAGGAATAAATGATGGAAGTGGAGTGCATGAAATGAAAGCAAGGAAGGATGGATGGATGGATGGATGGATATATATATATATATATATATATATATATATATATATATATATATATATATATATATATATATATATATATATATATATATATATATATATATATATGATCCGATGGATGGATGAATGGATCGATGGATGAATGAATGAATGAATGGATGGATGGAGTTGATGATCAAACGACATAACCATAAACTTTAACTGAAGGAGGGATGTGAAAAATGACCAACACTGGTAAATAAAAAAAAATTGAGCTTTAGTAGAAGAAGCTGCAAAAAATACTAACAACTACAATTAATGAAAGTGAAAGAATGAACAACGAAGGGGACAGACAGAATTTATGAAGTATGAAGCTGAGATGAGTATGAGTATGAGGAGGAGGAGGAGGAGGAAGAGGAGGAGGAGGAGGAGGAGGAGGAGGAGGAGGAGGAGGAGGAGGAGGAGGAGGAGGAGGAGGAGGAGGAGGAGGAGGAGGAGGAGGAGGAGGAGTAGGAGGAGGAGGAGGAGGAAGAAGAGGAGGATGTGGTGGTGAAAGAAGGAGGAGAAAAGAGGAGGAGAAAAGAGGAGGAGAAAAAAGGAGGAGGAGGAGGAGGTGAGAATGGGGTTCAGATAAACAAGACATATTAGACAAGAAGTAAAGGGTGGCAAAAAAAAAAAAACGTAAGGAAAATGATGACGGACAGAGGAGACGGAAAACCATGAGGGATATGAGGAAATGAAAAGAAACGCTAGCGAACGATGAAGGAGGAGCAAAGTTAAGGGAAGAGGATGAGAGGGAGGAATATTAAGTGTGAGGGAGTGAGCGAAGAGGGAAACGGATAACATGACTCGACGGTAGTGGAAAGTGGAAGAAGAGGAGAGATGTGCAAGAAGAGGAGAGATGTGGAAGAAGAGGAGAGATGTGGAAGAAGGGGAGAGATGTGGAAGAAGGGGAGAGATGTGGAAAAAGAGGAGAGATGTGGAAGAAGGGGAGAGATGTGGAAGAATGGGAGAGATGTGGAAAAAGGAGAGATGTGGAAGATGGGGAGAGATGTGGAAAAAGAGGAGAGATGTGGAAGATGGGGAGAGATGTGGAAGGGGAGAGATGTGGAAAAAGAGGAGAGATGTGGAAGATGGGGAGAGATGTGGAAAAAGAGGAGAGATGTGAAAGATGGGGAGAGATGTGTAGAAAAGAAGGCACTAAAGAGGAAAGAGAGAATTAGGTTGCATCACTTCAATCCACCATAATAAAGCAGCAATCACACGTTTTCCAGCACACAAAAGTCTCCGGCGAAGTGTGATTGATGTATTAATGGATGAGAAACGAATACAACACACAAGCACACTAACAATATCCAGTAACAAGAAGGCAGTAACAACATCCAGTAACAACATCCAGTAACAAAAATCCATAAATCCACACCACCCATTCGTGTACAAAAATCATGAAACGGGTTATTCGATGTAATTATGTAATTATGTAATGAGAAGAAAATTGACAGAAGGAAGGAAAGGAGGAGAATATAAAGTAAAGTCAAAGGTGGAAAGAGAAAAAAATATATAAATACGAGGAGGTGGATATTTACAGAAATTATAAGGCTGGACTATAAAAGGATGAGGAGGAGAAGAGGAAGGTATAGGATTACTCTACATAAATAATATACAGTATTATATATAGATAAAATTCTAATCCGGTCGTGGTGAAGAGGCCGAATGAATTATAAATATGGTGATAAGAATATAAACGAGGAATGGGGGGTGGGGGGTAACAAGCCAAAATTAAATAATGGAGAAGAAAATGAGGAAGACTGGGGAAGAAGGAGGTGACAAAGGTTAAGCAATAAAGGAAAGCAGGAAGAAAATGGGAAACAATCAGAAGAGAAAAAAAAAGGAAAAAAAGGAGCAAGCAATTAAGAAAGATTAGAAAGAAGGAAAGGAAGGAGGAGGGAGAGCAACGCTGGTACGTAAACACGGAGACGAAGAAAATTAATAGACGATGAAATTAAAAAAAAAAGTAAAGAATTAAACTGATGAATAAAAAATAAAAAATAAAACAATAAACGATTATATTGGAAACAAAGATAAGATAAAGAACAGGGAAACATTAATGATGATGACGGGGAAAATATGCGAAAGGAGAGAGAGGAGGAGGAAAGAACACGAGGGTTGAGCTGAGAAGAAAGGAAAATGAATAAAAGGAAGGAAAAAACGAGCACCAGAAAGAGTGAGAGAAAAAGAAGATAACGTTATTTGCAGGAGGAGGAGGAGGAGGAGAAGGAGGAGGAGGAGGAGGAGGAGGAGGAGGAGGAGGAGGAGGAGGAGGAGGAGGAGGAGGAGGAGGAGGAGGAGGAGGAGGAAGGAGGAGGAAGGAGGAGGAGGAGAATAGATACATGATAATAATATTTGAAAAAAGAGACTGAAGAAATGTAATATAGCAAATGATTTTTTCTAAAAGATGAATGAGAAATGAAACAAAAGGAAGGAATGGATGAATGGAAAAGAAAAGAGAGATGGAGAATGTAAAGTGAAATGTGGAAATAGATAAAGTAAGAATATAAGGAAGAGTAGGAGGAAAATAAAAGTAAGGAGAAGGATGCATCGACTGTGAAAGAAGGAGGGGAAGGAGGGAGGAGGGAAGGAAGGAAGGAGAAGGAGGGGAAGGAGGGAGGAGGGAAGGAAGGAAGGAGAAGGATGCATGGACTGTGAAAGAAGGAGGGGAAGGAGGGAGAAAGGGAGGAAGGAAGGAAGGATATATATATAACACAAGGAGTAGGAAGGAATCGGGAGCAGGAAGAAGGAGGATATGAAGAGGAAGAAGGAGGATATGAAGAGGATGTAAGCTCAGACGAGTTATAAGAGAAAATGATGGGAAGACTGAAAGAGAAAGATGATACCGTATAATTTCAAAGGGAAGATGGGCAGAGAGAGAGAGAGAGAGAGAGAGAGAGAGAGAGAGAGAGAGAGAGAGAGAGAGATTGATGGATGGATATTAGGCGCCGCAACATCGAAGTCCTATAGCGCCAGAAATAAAGTGATAGAGAGGTGTGTGTGTGTGTGTGTGTGTGTGTGAGAGAGAGAGAGAGAGAGAGAGAGAGAGAGAGAGAGAGAGAGAGAGAGAGAGAGAGAGAGAGAGAGAGAGAGAAAAGAGGAGATGATAACGAGCGAGAGGAGAGTATAAGTCAAAGATGATGGAAGGGAAAGGAAGAGGCTGGAGACGGGAGGAAGAGGAAGGAGAGGGGATAAAGAGGAGGAAGGTAAGCCCACGATGATGGAGAGGCTAATATGGTGATGAAGGGGAGGCAGAGGAAGATGAAAGGGGAGAGAGAAAGTGTATAATGGAAGCAGGAAGATGATGATGATGAAGATGAAGAGGAAAGGAAGAAGATGGAGAGGAGATAAAAGTGATAGAGGGAAGAGAAATATAATGGAGAGGAGAGATGCTGATGGTAAGAAGAAAGAGTCTGTATGTATGTATGTATGTATGTATGTATGTATGTATGTACTAAATGTATGTATGTAATGTATGTATGTGTGTATGTATGTATGTATGTATGTATGTATGTGTGTATGTATGTACTGTATGTATGTATGTATGTATGTATGTATATAATATGTAATTTAATGTATGTATATATATAATATGTACTGTATGTATGTATGTATGTATGTTGACGTGCATACATACATAATATTATAATGTTGTAGGTAGACATACTATTCGCACCAAGGTCATTCATATTCATTAAACCATGAGAAGTGAATGAATTACATTTCCTGCATGCCGTATATATTTCAGCCCAGCTTAGCACACACACACACACACATTAATGCTATAAGGCAGGTATACAAGCTCACAGATTATAACCTCTCTCTCTCTCTCTCTCTCTCTCTCTCTCTCTCTCTCTCTCTCTCTCTCTCTCTCACACACACACACACACACACACACACATATATATATCTTGGCACCACCAAAAAACGTCACGACCTTCATCTAATATTAATAAAAACAGACACAAAGCACACACAATAGATAAGAATACAATAGATGCCCAACACACATGCACCAACACCATCCACAAATGCGATCACTGTTACAAAAGATGAGCGAGAATGATTTGTAACCATGAACACCAACAATGTAAATCTCGTACACGTGGAACACAGACACACATTATGTTAGGTGGGGGAGGAGGGCATACAGGCCTATTGCATTACAACAACTTTACAACATGGCACTTCACCCACTGAAAAGACACTCGACACTGGACGTTATTAAATAGCAAAACACACACACACACACACACACACACACACACACACACACACTCACAACACACACACACACACACACACACAACACACACACACACACACACACACACACACACACACACACACACACACACACAGACTACATAAACAAACAAGGAAGATATTTACAAACATATCTGAATAGAAATGTAATTCATCTCACCTTGTCGTCAATTCGCACCATTTATTCTCACGTTCTCGACACCATTGTTACAATTCCCTGTGACGACAGAGATTTCGCAGCGGCAGCACCACCCACTTAATAATTCCGACAGACACGGCACGAACAAGAACACTGCCATGTAACTAAAGCACTTTTTTCTTCTGTAGTGAGAATTCCCCTCCCTATTGCTACATTTGAAGGGAATACAGCTGTAGCGGTCAGGATGGACAATTGTACAGATACAGAGACATACAGAAAATGTAATGATCTTATTTCTCTCTCCATTCGACCTTGACCTAAGGATATAATTACAATGTCATAATTATCTTCCATCTTATCCATCTTAGATGATTGCAAAGTATTTTCTTTCACTTTCACCTTCTTTACAGGAATTAAGTTAATCATAAAACTGCATTATTTCGTTTGTTATGAAAAAAATACTCTTCCCCTCTTACATGTACAAAATGAAGAATCATCCTATTTTTCTTTATTTACGTGACTTTGTTCACCTCGACAATGTCCTGCAACAAACTGCAATTTCTTCTCGTTAAGCAACACCACGCAACGTTACAACGCATCAGAATGCCTTGTATTTCTCAAAAATCCAAACCCCATTTTAAAACATTCAATAGCACATTTTACTTCGTCTCACAACACACCACATCCAACAAAATCTCACAATATTCTACCCAGACCAGCAAATCTTTTAAAACCCAAAACAACATGACACTACAGATACACAACACCTTGAACATCAAACACCATCCATGACACAACACCTCGCCCACACAACACCAACAACACCAACCAGGCATCACATAACAGTCTCTGCTACAAATCTCCCCACACTAGACCACATCCACAATATACAACAGCACAACAACACCCACCAGCTCCAAGGACCATCATCTCACTACATGCCACAGAGATCTTTATATCACACCCTCCATATATAGGCGACAACAACAACACAACAAGACACAACATCGGTCACAACGGTACAACATTCCACACAACAACAAGCACTCTCCTGGATGTACATGGAACCCCTAGCGACACCAGTCATAATAGTACAACACACCACACAACAACCCCCTCAGATAATTAACACCACAACACCAGTACCGAGAGACAGAGGAGGCCTGCTACACTCGACATTATGCTAAGACAGAGAGAGAGGGCAAGCGAATGTCAAATGTCCAAATGATTGCAATTACCAGGACAGCCACCCCGGAGTGAAGTGGTCGTATTTCCGAGCTTCCTGGAAAAACGGACGTGTCATCAGCGGTCCACGGCATTATACTGCGGCCACCCAGAGGTCAGGGGGCGAAGGGAAGGTTGGTGGTGGAGGAGGGGGAAGTGGAGGAGGGGAGGAACGAGGCTTGGCGGGTGAGGTAAAAGAGGTGGTGAAGCGAGAGGTGTGGGTACGAAAGGGGAAGTTGAACGGAGGGAGATAGTGAAAGAGAAGGATGGAAGGACAAAGTGAAGAGGGAAGGGTTGAGGGTAAAGGTTGAGTACGGAGCAGTTGGTAGTGAAAATATAAGATTGATGGAGAGGGTCTGCCAGGAATGAAGGAGCACGAAGAAAATATTTGGGGAAATGTTGGAGAAAATAATGTTGTGTACTATCAAAGACAAAACTCGTATATATAGCTGTCTTATCCAATGATTTAATATAACTTGTGAAACATAATAAAGTCCCAGCCATTATAACGTTTAGGTACAGTATGTTTAGTTCTCCTACTATATATTTTCACCAGATTTCACGACACGACTTTTGTCATTGATAGTACAGTTTTCTAGGGTTGCGGGGAAAGGTAGGTGGTGGTGGATATAATGGGTCCAGGGTTAGATGGGAGGGTTGGGAACGGTGGTAGGCGTGACAGAGGAACAATAACGGGGGTGGGAATAGTGGGAAGGGAAAATAAGTGGGTTGATGAAATGAAG